>JAXDDW010000015.1:3955000-4040000 GCA_034670385.1 Hoplostethus mediterraneus
TACTTTTGCCTCATTTACGTGTTTGGGGACAGCATCGGGGACAGCGATTAAGAGCTCTGCACTTTAGGCGGGGGGAAAGTGCCACATAATGAGTGTTTCATGAGTTCACGGCAGAAAAGCGCCCGTTTACTGCACTTTGCTGTATGTCAACAAGCACCTGAGACTGGGCACACGAGTCCCCGCCGCATGTTCCATCCAGTCTGAATCCCTCTTCAATCTGTACGTATAAACACCAGCGAAAGGGCATCCAGGAATATTTTGGCCTGTCTCTCGAGTTGGAAGAAACCCGTTATTACAATGATTTGGAGTGATTGTTGACATATTCCCCCGAAAGGTTAGGAAGGGCTGTCAATGCCATTTACCTCCTGCACATTTCCAGCCAACAGGGAAAGGACTGGACCCAGAAAAGTGTGTGTGTGTGTGTGTGTGTGTGTGTGTGTGTGTGTGCGTACATTCATGCATGTGTCCGTAGCTTGCAGTTCCATAAGAAATAACTCCTAGGAGCTGGTGATGAGAGGCTCGGAGATGAACGGGAACGGAAAACCCATCCGAGACTGTTTCTCTCCACTTTTCCATTGCTATCATTTCATTGTTTAAAGGGGCAATAAGTATGATTTTACTGCCCCGTACCACATAATGACCACAGTGTATCTGCAGGAGGGGTCGATAGGTTCACAGATCAATACGAGACTCAAAGATTAGAGATTTATGGCTTTCAAATCAGCGACCGACCGGCGTCGCAGCACGATTCGTTCACAATCAAGACAAGCAAATGACAAAGCAGAGTTATTATTACAGTGTTTTGGCAATAAATTACATTACATTACATACATGATTACGTCAATTGGGAGGGGTTGGGGGTGGGGGGTGTGCTCGACAACATTTACAGGTCAAATGTTGTTGTAATTCCTACTAGTTGCCAGCAGAGGTCGCTAGAGGTCATAGGTCACCTAATGCCCATTTAACATTTTATATATATATATATTATATGTGTGGGTCACTGACAGTATTGAAACTTTTAATAGGTGGTTGTCATGGAAGTTTCTGCCTTTCAGGAAAAGAATACAGGAAAATATAAAGAACAAAGCAATCACATGGATTAGAGAGGCTGGGGAAAGTCATCAATCGGGTCTGGGAAGATGTAGCTTAGCAACAGACTTGATTAGGTTAAGGCCACTATTTCCTAAGTGCCATATGCTTTTAACCCTTAATTAACCAGGCATGCTTATTAAGGGTAAAGGCCTAGGGCAATTGTTGCAGTTGCTTGTGAAGGGCGGATCAAGATTGGTTGCCTGGATGCATTTTTGTACCGTGGTTCACCTTCACTATTGTAGTATTACAGGCCACCGCTACCCAGGCTCATTGACAGACTTGATGCAATCAAGATGAGGTCATTCATCTGGAGATCACATAAACCAACAATACATCTTTTCTCATTCATCCACACCTGTTGATCAGTTCTATAAATAACCTGTTAACCCCATAATAATACTGCCAAACAACCAGGGTTAAGGAGTAACTGGTTACATATAGTCGGATTACATAATCTGACTATAAAAAAGGTTGGATTACATTCACTGTTAAAAATACAAAAAAAGAGGATTATAAATCAACACTGGCTATCACTTTTTTTTGTATTCACACTCAAGACGAGCAAAAGACAAAGCAATCAGGTTCTACGGGAAAAAGGTTCTTCCTGAAAACGGAGGCTCGACCCGGGTCGCTCGGTTCAGGCGACCCTCACCCTTCCGGTCGCCTCATGAGAGCTCTCCATGCCAGAACTCTCCATCAGTCTCTCCTGCATCGGGTGCAACCTCACACAGCTGGAGGAAGCTGTCAGTCAAATGTTTCCAGGCCATTCGGCGTGAAATGCTAACGCCTCTGGCCAGTGGCCACTCATGTTTATTTCATGGCTCACCACAGATGTTGTGGTTCTTCACGGGCACAGAAGAAGAAGAAGAAGAACAGGTTCTCTGCACTTGATGTTTATCATATAACCTATGGTAGATACTTTTTTAAAATGAAAATAGTAGCAATGCCTAAACAATGACTAAATTCTTCTAAATTCCTTATTATGTACATTTGAATTTGTGTGGAAGTTTGATTTCATCCCTTTATTAGACAATTGAATTTCCTGTTTTGAAATGCCTTTCTCTATGTTCTCATTCCTGAAAATATTTTGGAGAGATTGTACTTTACTTTTTTACAAATCTATAGACAATCGACAATTTACCCAGATTCTTCCCAGGTATTTTAGGTATTTCCTAGAACTGATTTAACGAGACAGAGCCACATTGACAATCTAGGCTGAGGCTAGACCTCATTTTGAGTGTTATTTGAGAGCACTTCAGCAGCGTTATAACTGTAGTGTTAAGTGCTGAGAGCAAAGAGTTGTATTGCTGCCTTCAAGGAATTGAGAGATGAAAGGCTTTACTGTGAGTGCATGTGTGTGTGTGTGTGTGTGTGTGTGTGTGTGTGTGTGTGTGTGTGTGTGTGTGTGTGTGTGTGTGTGTGTGCGTGTGTGTGTTTGAGGGGAGGGAGGTGGGGGAGTAGTTGGGAGGGTGGGACTTCTAATTCTTATTAAATGTCCTGGGAATACATTGAGTTTCTCACTCCATTATACCAGAGGAGTGAAACAGGGTGAGATCACAGCAGCTAAATAATACATCTTTGATCAACAAGGAAAAGTCGGTACATAAATGATTAGTTTTGGATTTAGGAAAGTCTCTCCTGAGGGTATGCGGACAGTGGCAGAAAACAGGCCTCATCATTTATAGATCTTTCAGTTTCTTGTGGTAGTTTATGGATTATTTATGAGACACCTCCCTAACATTTTTCAAAATCACATTTGATGGTATTAGAGACTTTGAACATTATGGTCAGAATAAGATCTCCCATAAGAGAGAGTGACAATCCCTATGAGAGGAGAGTGGATGTTCCTATTTTGAGCAAGCGAGGCCGCTCGGAGGGGGAAACTACTGTAGTTCAACTTTCAAATCCTAGATGGTCTATTTGGCCTTTGACGCCGCCTACTGTTCATTCACACTGTACGTTCATTCCGTTCAAATTCAGTGGCTGCCAATGACGTCAATATTGCTACCTTCAGGGTCCCTCGTAAACACCACCTTCCTACTTTGGAAGTCGTAAATAGGATTTGTCGCGCATTCAAGTGCTTTTGGAAGGATGTATTTTAAAAAAAGGACCCTGTAACAAAAGTCGTTTTTTTATGGCTGTTGTATCAACCCCTCTGTTGTATCAACCCCTCCCTTCCCCTTAAATTACAGCCACCTGTAATGGACATAAAATAAATCTAATTTAATAAATGAAGTAAAATCACATTTTCACAGTTGAGACTAGTAAGCTTGCTGATTAGAGCAGAGATGCACCTAGCAGTGTCTACAAATTCCAATGGGTGAGGAGTTTTTGTTGCAAAACAGAGAGTGGGCCAGAAGGTGAGTCAAACTTAACCAAAATAGGTGACTTTGCAATGGTAACACTGTATAAAGAACCAAGAACATCCCAAAACTTGTATATACTCACTTCACACAGTTATTTATTTGTTTTGGTGGAGGAAGGCACACTGGGAATCAAGAGCCTTTTGGTGCCTTGGTTCTTGAAGGACTAATAGGATGAATGACAATTTGAATAGCCTCTTATTTAATCATAGGAATTCCATATAAGTGTGATTCTCATGAATAAATCTCCTCAAGAAAAGGCTGATCTGTTACACACACACACACACACACACACACACACACACACACACACACACACACACACACACACACACACACACATGTACACATTTTCCCAGGACTTGAGAAATTAACAAATGTCACTAAGCATGAGGTAAATTTACACAAACACCAAACATGGTGTCCATTTAAATTCTGTTTTCTCTTCCTAGTCTATGAATATTATTTGGATATATAAGAATGAATCAGCAAAAAGTGGAGCCAGGTAAAGGCCAAAGGGAGCAACTTGTATCCTTCTGGACCATGGTTATTGTTTTACTTAGGGTGTTAGAACTAAGAGTCATAAAGTGTAGTTGTTAAAACAGTCGTTCAGTGTAGTCGGTTGTTCACACTGGGTGATTTGATTATATCTACCTAAATTAGAACATATCAAACTTAATTTAAATCTACGGGATAGTTGTATACACAGTCATACTTATTGTCTTGATCATTTCCATCATACATTTAACTCACATGTCCTTGCACCATTTTATACCACAGACTGTAGTCTTGTACTTACTAGGTCGGTTTCCCTTCTGTGCATTTGGCAGGCCGATGGGTCTGAGAGGGCGGTCCTTAGAAAGGTGTTATGACCGGTCGTTCAAGGGCGGCCCTACTGCTGACGTCGATATTTCCTACAGCACAGGAAGGCAGCACGTGGTAAATAGCGCGTGGAGCTTTCGCTGATGGCGCAGCGATCAGCTGACTCAGGCATGTCATGTGACGTTAGCAGGCAGAGGAGACCCCCAGAGACGACAAACAACAACCTACCCCGGTAGTCCCCTGGTCCCGCTTTATCTCATTCACAGCTCCATCATGGCTTGGACAAAGTACCAGCTCTTCCTTGCGGGACTTATGCTGACAACTGGCTCTATCAACACATTATCGGCAAAGTAAGTAGATACATATTTCTAATCAGTCAGTTGTGTGTTTGTGAAGTAATTCTGAGTTATTACCTCTGGGTAACTATCGAGATATAATGTGCTAGAACAGATTAAGGACAATGTTCGCGCGCACAATGTATATTATCATTAACAAGAGAGCCTGTCGGCTAAATAACCCAATTAAGTTGTTTTTCCAACACTGTTACAATATGATTGACATGATGATATTAACAGAAACCACACCCGTAGTTCAGTTTAGCTAGCTGTTAGCATGCAGCTAGTAAACAATGTGCTACTTAGCTTTGATAAGGTGTCTGGCATCAGGCTATATACTGCTGGTAGAGAGACGTCGTTATCAAATCAAATGTTTGGAAAATCTGTGGTATATGTGAGGATATGTGAGGATATGTCAGCCTCATTGACAGACTTGATGGCCATTCTGGCTGGATGTTTGTTGTATTGACTGATTGTGATAGTGGACTGTCTAGGGTGAAAATGCTACAGTAACTGTTAGCCCCCCCCCCCCCCACCATTGCATTGTGTATAAACTGCCTGCCCATCCATTGCAGCCCAACCGTCCTGGTAGGGGGATCCCTCTCTGAGTAGCCCTTCCCGAGGTTTCTTCCAATTTTTTCCTAAAAGTTTTTTTTTTTGACTTTTTCCTTATCCTCTGTTGAGGGTCCAAGGCTGGGGGATGTTGTGTAGTAACCATTTATTGTTCCACATGGCCACATGGGCACTGTGAAGCCCTTAGAGACTGTAATGGTGGCCAATGCTCTACAACTGTACAAGGCCATGGTCATGAACTATCACTTTTACAGATTGCCTTTAATGGTCTGCTGCACAGTGGTCATAAAATAAGTAAAGTGCTTGTTCCGCCTTTTTTGGTGTCAAAGGAAGTGAATCCTCCTTTGGTAATGTCACGATGGTGACTGGGACAACTTTGCCATCTCAGCAAAACCTTTGTTAAAGTTAGGCTTTTTTTTAACTTCTCCATTAACCTGTGATGCCTGTTATCTACTGTCTACAAAAAATGTTCAGTCTAGTCGTAATTCTGCTAATGTATGCTTTGGTATGGATTTTGTCTGTTTGAATAAAGTACATTCTGTACTGTTTGTTCTGCTGTGAGAAACATGACTCAGCTTGTTTTCACATACGCAGTGTAGCAAAACACAGGTACGGTTTCAGTACAGTCACCTAAAACCAAACGCTTCACTGTGCTGCCTCACTGGTTATAACGCCTTAAAAATGAGATCTGTTACCTGTGTAGGTTGAAAGGTTTTGGTAGCAGTTTCCCATCGTGCAAGGTGATTTTAACAACCAGCCAGGCAACATAATTACCTAATCTAATCCTAATCTAACATCCCAAATACACAATTACCACAAATGACTTGGATGCTATAGGTGACTTGGATCAATCAACCAGCTACTATACTTTACCAAGAGTATTGGTACGCTCGTAGGCTGAGAGGGAAATGCCATGCCAGCAGGAGCACATTCCCCTTGTCTTGCATATTGACTCAGACAGGACGCTCACATGCCAGTCATGCTTCCTCTGATTGCCTGGCTATAACAGTCAGTGGGGTTATGCAGGCCGGGTAAAGCATTCATTAACCTAGGCCACCTGTGCAGTGCTTTACAGGGGCGCACCATGAACCAAATGTTTGAATGTGTGAAATATCCATCCGACTTTAATAATGTCTTCCTGTCTGGCAGATGGGCTGACATGTTCACGGCTAAGGGCTGCCGCGATGACCCTGAACACACGTTCAGTCACCCATTCGTGCAGGTACAGTACTGTCCTCTCCAAAGAGATTATTTCCACCACACTGCCCAAAGTAAACCAAATCAATATATTTTTTAATCCATTTCCCCTCTCTCTGCTTTTCTCCCACACCCATGTCCAGGCAGTGGGCATGTTCCTGGGGGAGTTCAGCTGTCTAGCGGTCTTCTACCTCTTGCTTTGCCATGATAGACGTCGCCCAGAGCCCAAGATGAACCCAGGCCAGAGCTTCAACCCTTTCCTCTTCTTCGCCCCCGCCATGTGTGACATGACTGCAACCTCCATCATGTATATTGGTAAGTGACAGCACAGCAGTGATCTATTCATCAGCTGCCAGGTTTGGGGTTTTAAAAACAAACCTCAGGTGCTCCTATATTGTCTCCACAGTTCATAAAACAGTCTAGAGTTCAGGGTAATCATTTTGAAAGTTCATTATTGACAGTGGTTATATGTCAGCTAAGTATAGAGACACACCAGCGGGGTACACACTCATTCCCCGGTCATAGATCTCCAACCAAACCATGTATTGTAGCATTTTTATTAGCCTGTCATAAAGTTAGCCTTGGTGACTTTGAGGTATTCGTCTAGTTCCGCTGTCAACACACTGTAACGCAGTAAGATACATTACCGTTCCAGTGCTAACACACTGGTAGCAAATGCTAGCGAATTAGCTGTACCTCTCAAGTTGCCGGATGGCCCGTGTGTATCCTGTCCCATGAGACCGTTTGCCTGTTTCTAGCGCTCAACATGACGAGCGCCTCCAGCTTCCAGATGCTACGTGGAGCCGTCATCATCTTCACTGGCCTGCTGTCTGTGGCTTTCCTGGGCCGCCGCCTGATGCCAAGTCAGTGGCTTGGCATCCTGATAACCATCCTGGGCCTGGTGGTGGTGGGCATGGCTGACCTTTTCAGCGGGCACAAGGACGACGCGCACAAACTCAGCGAGATCATTACTGGTGAGGGAGTGAATTCAGATCCAGCTATGCGTCAAATTCCATGCCAAGAATCCGACCTTGGAATGAAAACTGCTAGAGCAAATTTGAGCCTAAGCCTAATTTTCCGCTAAAACAAAATGTTGGTTAATGTTTTAGCAATACTAGAACCATAATCAAAACAGAGTGGCTATTGAAACCAAAACCACTGCAACTTGGAATTACAGAGGACGTACTGTATGACAAAGTGGATGTCCTTTCTTAAAGCATGTAGTCGTAAAGTAGTAACTAAATATGCCCCGTGTTTTCCCTGCAGGAGACCTTCTGATCATCATGGCTCAGATCATCGTTGCTGTGCAGATGGTGCTGGAGGAAAAGTTTGTCTACAAACATGATGTCCATCCTCTTAAGGCTGTGGGTACCGAAGGTACAAGCAAATGTTGCATTTAACATTTCAGACATTTAGCTGCCACTCACTGCATTTCTGGGCCCATTTTATTTTTTTGTAGTGTAGACGTTGATGAGGTAGGGGTGCACCGATGGATTGGCCACCGATCTGACATTCTAAATAGGTCGTCAGTGATCGCCAAGCACTGTTTCAATTGCCTGATCAAAAAAACAACAACCTTGAATTGCCAAATAAGGAAAGCTAAAGATAAAACCTGATCTATTTCTACAGGAATAGGCCAGCTATGTCATGCAGCCAGAAAAACAGTCTGTCAAACACAGTGGCATACTGGAATTTCCACTATTTATGCTCGCTCTGCGCTTTTATGTGATGTGCCGTTGTTAGTAGAAAGTCTGGGTAAAATGAATAATTTCAATCTGCTCGGTGATCAGTCGATCACATTGTTAAAAAAGCAACGGTCTGAATTTGTCCCGGAAAAACCTGACCGGAGCATAGTGGCTACTGGAATGCTTTGCAACGTCACAGATTGATGATGCATAGCAGTGAAAGGATATCAGTTACAATGAGCCAATAATGGAGCCAATAATGAGGGCAAAGGTCAAAATAACCCTATCTCGACAATAGAGGTAAACATATTTGTGTGTCTTCATGTAGAATTTAGAAGCACATTTAGAAGAACATTTGAACTGCCCTTTTATAGTTCTTGATAACAGCCTGTACAATAACTACTGTAAGTTATGGGGCAATGGTGTTGATGCCCTCGTACAGTGAAGCATAACAACTACAACGCCAAAGGGACACTTCTGCATTTTGAAATATCCATCAGATAGTGTTACATACGTTTTTAAACACTTTTACAGCAAGTACAGTTTATACATGGATCATTTTATAAATAATTTCTTAAAACAGATTTACAGCCAAGCTTTAGTTTTGTTCTGTTTTACTCTCATTGTATTCGCTCATTTCATTCTTTGTGACCTTGTTTTTTCCTTATTGGCCTTTTATTTATTATTGTTCTATTGCGTATATAAAGCACTGTTGTTATAATTCAACAATCCCGTTCTTTGTTCCCAGGGTTCTTCGGGTTCTTCATCCTGTCGCTGCTGCTCATCCCCTTCTTCTTCATCCCGGTGGGCAGCTTCAGCGAAAACCCCCGGCATGTCCTGGAGGACGCGCTGGACGCCTTCTGCCAGATCGGCCACCAGCCGCTCATCATCCTGGCGCTGCTGGGCAACACGGTCAGCATCGCCTTCTTCAACTTCGCCGGCATCAGCGTCACCAAGGAGATCAGCGCCACCACCCGCATGGTGCTGGACAGCCTGCGCACCTTGGTCATCTGGGTGGTGAGCCTGGCGCTGAGCTGGGAGACCTTCCACGGGCTGCAGGTGCTGGGCTTCATCGTCCTGCTGGTGGGCACGGCGCTCTACAATGGACTGCACCGCCCCCTGCTGGCCAGGATACCCTGTTGCGCAAGGTTTGTGGAGCAAGAGGAGGAAAGCAACCCGGCAGAGAGGGAGAGACTGCTGGCTGACGGCAGCGTCCAGGCCGGTGATGACAGCTAACCTTTTTAATGCCCCGCCCCACCCTGGCACCTCTCTGCACCCTGCATAGACAGTATAACGGTGTCTGCCACAGACATGTTCTCACTGACAATCTCTTTTAAATGGGTTTGTTCACCTCTCAGTTGTTGCAATATGTGGGAGTGTGCTTTTGTAAAGAAATGGGTGTTGTGAAGGAGGGGTGGTATTACATACGGGTTTCTTAAGGCTAATTGGTTTTATGGACTGTTCTGTTTTATCCTTCTGGAGCAAAGCAAACAGAGTTTTTAGTCAGTGTGAACAGATGTTTTTTTTTTTATTGGAAGACGAGTTTGGTACTGACAACTGTTTTAGTTCTCTAGCACACAATCCACTGTAGACACGAACACAGATTTATGAAGAATTTTAAAATCACTTGTTAAATTCCACATATAAGTGGTCGATTGTCATGCTGTTTTAGATAACATGTTCAAATGGCACTGTGTAAAATTTTTAAGTCTTGTGATCTCTTTTAAGTATGGTTTCTTTTTTTTAATATTTCTAACTATATAATTTTGCCAAATGCATGGTTATGTGTAAATCATGAATTGAATGCTCAAACACTGCCTTGAGAACGCCCCACAGAGCTATGCTTTTATTTTGTATTTTTCTCTGGTCGGGTTGTATGCATAATCAGATGTACATGCTGGAAAAGTAGTGTTGTATTTTTGCGCTCAGACCCATTTATACTTGTCAGTGCACGGGTCAACATGTGCCAAGAGGTCTGAGCTCAAAAGTACAGATGATACACTAAGGGATCTGCACTTTGATATTGTAAATCTTGCTTGTCCTGCTATACTTGGTTGTCTAGCGAAACGGTTTGCCCTAACATACAATAAGAAAAAAGGGAACACACTGTATGTTGGGAGGAATGCGTTTTTATTTAGGCCTATGTTAACTGACGTGCTGTGAACATCGAATGGATGTAATGAACACAGAGGGTTTTTTTCAAAAATACATTTACGAAACAAAAAAAAGTTTCAATGTTTTTGTGTTACATTATAAAATAGAACAAAGTAGACCTTTTATTTTCCCAGTACTTTTCTCATCCGAAGAGCCATTCTTGAACAACTAGCTTATGACGTTGTCCTACAGTCCTTCCACTCCATTTTACTGCTCACCCTCAGCTTTTACCAGAGTCAAAAACTGTTATATCTTAAAAGAAATATAAAATACTTCATCTCTAATTTGGAGTTAAGTGTAAGAACTTTATAGGTTAAAGGTTGGGGCGGGGTTAGGGATATGCTTCACAAATTGGTGAGAGAAAAACTTCAAAAGGCCCGATTTCCAAGCCAGTCAGCCACGGTGGTGAATGGATAACAAGGTTGGCTTTACAGGCACATCCCTATATGGTTACCTGTCGATTAATGGATAACTTGTAGCGCACAAGACCTTGATTTTCTTCTTGATAAAACTCGAAGAAGTTCCCAGTACTTGCAGATTCTTTCTTTTTCTTTTTTTGCAAAACATACACATACTCACTACTGTGTTCACTTTTATTCCCATTTATTCCCACTATCCAAACACCACCAAACCCCCCCCTCTTTTCTCTGCCCCCGATGGGATAAAATAAGAAAACCAAGCTAGACAAACTGAAAGCGCTTGAAAGAACTTGTCCAAAATTAGACAAGTTCTGGCTTTGCAGCTGGGTCAGAAAATACCAACCTGGTGAAATGAACACCCAGTGCAAGTGTCCATTATCACCTGCCTCAGCGCAGCCAGCTGCCACCTGTCTGCACTTCCTGCCCCGACCCAACTTCCTCCCTAATGACCCTGGAGGTCAAAAGGGTAAGCCTAAGCGTTATGCCTATCCCCAGGGATCTATACACACTAGCTCGTACGGCTCTATCATCTAGATGAATGAAAACTGTCAATTATCCAAATATATCCAGGACCACGTTCTTGACTGATTTTGAATCAAGTTAATAACATAACAAAATCATTAATGGTCAGCTGTCTTGTGTAATTGGCATTTGATAGGCCTGTGTGTGCATAGGGTCTGCCTTTATGTTTGGAGAAAAATGTGAAGCACAGGCAATATTCACACAGGGATGAAATTATGTTTTTAAAAATGTAAATATATTGGCCTTGCAGGACTGTTCAACCAGATTCCTCCATATCCATTATGCCACGGTAGAAATATGATTCACAGGGAGCTATTTAAAGTCTAAGTTCACAGGGGAAGAACTGTCCAAAACATATGTTTGAAAGTCAAGGAATCTCTGTTTCCCACTCTATGTCCGTGTATTGGATATTGGCTACTACATTACATTACATTACCGTCATTTAGCAGACGCTTTTATCCAAAGCAACTACTACTAGGATACAATGTCACACATGGCAGCCTAGTTTATGACAGCCCTTTTTTCTATTGGTTTATACAGGGAAATGACCACTAGATGGCAGCGTTTTGCAAGAAGTTGAAAACGTTATGACAAGTTGAAAACCTTTTCTGTGTGGTCTTTAATTATGGGCTGCTACCTTATTGATGTACTCAGGAAAACAACAAATTAAATGATGTTGTCTACAGTAACATTCAGGTCATATAGTCAGCTAGACTGATTTTAAAGAATTGTATTTGTATTTGTGATATACATATTTTTAGATTAAATGAGCTGCACAACATAATAGCAAACCTACAAACTATAATGGTTTAATATCCTATCTTGAATGTATAGTATGGGAAAGGAATACTACACCATTGTAGATTTAAAAAAACCTGTAAAGTACGAGAAGGTCGCTATAAAATCAATATTTAATACCGCAGACACAGTTCCTTTAGGAATATTATAGTAATATTACAGTGATTTTTCGTTAGAGGCAATTTGACTGAATTCTTGAGTCTGATTTAATAAGAACAATTCAAACAATTTATACAACCATTTGGAGTAAAGAACACATAGACTACTAAGTATGCCTGAGAACAACTACAGTATAGGACGCCAAGCTGCTGCCGTGAAAAAAAAACTGTTTTGAAATTCAGTTTACATTAAAACGAAAAATGAAATACACGATGCACTCCTGGGACGCAGTGGGGAAAAACTATTTCGGTAGCGTGTTTTTTCTAGAGCTACGGCCTGTCTTCCCCTGAGAGAAACCCTCCAAGCGCAAGTGAAGGAACCAAACTGTGGTGCTATTTGTAATGGAAAAATAAAATAAAAAATAAAACAATAACTAAAATAATAATATATATTGTTCATTAATATTCTAGAATAAATCTTGTAAACCCAAGATTTACCTCCTCCAAAATGAATAGAAGTATGTATAAATATTAATAAATGTGTTGTGGATCGAGAAATAACAATGCCGGATCCTCTAGTGTTATTAAGCAAAACCCTATGCTATTTAATCATGATCCCATTTATTTTTGTTCTCTTTCAAACCTTTTAACTTAAGGTTCAATTATTACATGCAGCTTTCATGTAGAGACAGGTTAATACATTTGAAACACGATAGTTACGCATTAATAAATTAATGAATTCCAAAATGTGTTTTCAAAATGGTGTCCAGATCTGACCAACTCGGTGTTTTTTATATCTGTGCTGCGGTGCATTACTCCCGTTTGATCGGGTACAGAGGAGCTCGTGTCACATTAACATCTCTGCTCTGCACCTCCTGCCCTGCTGATGTTTGGAAGTCCGCGGCTGATGAATCGTGTTCTCCTGCGCATTATGATGCTTTATTTCCACCCCGGTGCGTTCACATACAGCAGTGGACTGAGCGCGTGATAGCAGTACGGCTCCGACCTGGAGATGCTCTGCTTTACCTCAGGCTGCTCTGAACACGCACCAAGTCGATCCTTGTCAAGCCAACCAAGCCTGAGCGCATAACTGGACTTGAAAAAAATGTATATATATTATAGTCATTTAATCTGGTAGTGAGGCCTAATGCAACTTGTTTCAATACTTTTCTTGCATCAGGTGTCATTTTTCTTGACCTCTTAATGCAGCTTTGTTTTCAAGACACTGACACTCTTTTGCAGGAAAAATCACAAAAAAACAAGTGAAAATGCATTGGACACGTGGGGCTATCTCACTCCATGGGCATATTTTTGCATTGTTGCATTAAGGGAAATAAGCCTTGAACCCTGACTATCACACCAAATTACTTGTCAAGCTTCTTTTTTTGTTGTTGCTTGTCCTTATGGCAGCTTGCCACCACGCCGGAGGAGAAGCAGTAGGCCTAATGGTTTGTTATTATGACCTTTTGTGTTTCCATTAGTCTCGTCTCCTATTTAGCGCGGCGACCTCGGCGATGCTTATGTGATTTAACCGTGTGTACATTTGCACGGGCCTGAAACCGCGGGCTCGCAAAGAGGCGCGGAAGGGGCGACTTTAATCTGTTTTACTGTAAACAGACGGGCTTGCTCATAGGCACCGAGTCACCGTCATATTTAAAAGCTTCCATTAAAGCAGCCCTTAGAGTGTTTAAAGCAGAGGGCAGGCCGGGGTGAGTGTGATTAGTCTACCACTCCACCTAATGACCACTTAATATCTTTACCTCTGTCTGTGCACGGCCCTGTTACCACAAAAGGACAAAATAGGCCTGTAATGGCATTTATATGGCCCCTACCCCTGCACAGCTTTCTTTTTTTTTTTAATCAAAGGTTGGAAAAACGCAATGGCTTTTGGGATGTAGGTAGATTATTAACCGATTGGTTGTCTGCTGTTTACAATCAACCCACAAATCCCACACAGAAATATCAGTGTGTTCATTTAAATCTTCTTCATTAATTGTTCATTTAACACTTGTAGATATTTTGAACACCCAGAACAACAACTCCAATAAACACTTGCCAACCCAACAATAAGTAATTCTTACTGAAGAATCAACTCTTTTGATTTTGTTGAAAGTTGTTCTCCTAAACAGTCCCACTTACAACTATGATTAACTGGTATGACATTTGAAGTCCCTAGGAATTAAACCACGGATGGCGATAACAGGCCTCAGGAGGGAGATTTGAGATTTCTATGAGAGTTCCATATTTTCCCAATTTGAATTTGATGCTGGATGGACTGCTTTCAGGAAAAACAAAACAGAGATTCAACAATGTTACCATCACAAATGGAGAATAAATGAGTTTGCACATCCATGAAATGAAAGTGTGTGAGTGTCCACTTGTTCCCTGGGATAGTTTTAGTCACTGCAGCACAGATACTGTAAGTGTAATGTAGCAGTTGTTAATCTGGGAGCTGTGCACACCCAGGTAACACAGATAGGATTCCCTTCTATTGATTTTTTTCTCAGGCCTGATCTTAAACCAAACATGAACCGCAGAGTTGTTGTTGTTTTGCTGTTTAGACAAATCAGAATGAAAGCTTAATTTAAAAAATAATAATAAAAAAAAAAGAGAACAAGAAGACGATCGGTCACTGGGGGGAGCTGCTCGTACACTTAGTGCGTTCACATGCTTATTCATATCCTGATATCATTTGTAATACTCAAGTATCCTAGGCCATAAACTCACAACCCAATTATGAGAAACAAATATATAGTATTTGGGCCTGTAAACACCTTAACTCATATACTGCTTTATGGTGCTTTTTGTGGTCAGTATAATGTCAGTTTCCATATCAATATCCAGGATTGTCTGTTTATTCATGTAGCACACAGAGATTATCATGATCAGAATATGAAGAATGAGACCTTGCCTGAGATATGAGTTATTAGCCTGAAATCAGCATGCATGCTAACACACAAAGTGGAGCTTCTAGCTTTGAGGAGTGATGGTGTCCACATTTATTGAGATCACAAGGGAAAGGATATTTGTATGATGTTCTAGGGTGGATTTTACTGCACGAAGGTATTGAGACATTCACTCTCCAATAAGACCAACAAGAGCATGACAGAATATAGAGAGGCAACTGATGTGTCTTTAAACCTCACACCTTTGAATTAGAAATCATTTGACTTCATCTCAACCAGAGAGAATGCAGCTTTCGAAATATATTGGATGTATTTCGGGTCACATAAACGGGACGGGTCTTGTTTTGAATTGACTTCAGACACATCCCTCAGTTCTCTTTTTTTTTTTTTCTTCTGTGGAAATGATGGCAGCATGCCATACAGAAGGCTGTGTACAATGGCCCAGGTCCCATTAAATCTGCGAAAGTTCCTTCCTGAGGCAAACATTGCCAGAAATAGTAATCTTGGCTTGAACTCGACTTTTACAGAGGGGAGCAATAATTCTCGGTTTAATAATGGAAATCATTTAATTCTGTCCGAGCTCTGATCCAAGAGGGTTACAGGCAGAGGTGCTCATTCAGTTTTCCTCAGCCTGATAAGGCTTCCTGAAAAACACACGGCAAGCAATCAAGCAACAATAGGCTCCCCCAAACGCTGTGGCGCTTTGTGTTCAATCCATGTGACTCATTTATAGTTTGACATTTCAGTTCCAGCTTGTTTGTTTTAGCTCTGATTAACATTACCACAGAGCATATGGACCCGGTTCAACTCACAGTTCGACTATAGAGAAGGGGATGCCATCTCATTTCAGGATTGAAATGTACTGTACGGTTTCTATGACCGAAGACAAATCAGGTCTCTGTTGAATATTTACTCCTGTCCTCCATAACCAGAAACAACGGTCTCTGGGATTTGTCCCACCTCTACTCAGTCATACAGCTCCACAAAGAATGATTTGGGAAAAAAACTGAAACAATAACTGTGACATTGCCCAAAAGTATTTTCTAGGTGCAGAGTCTTCAGAGTTGTTTTGTGCTTTTTAGAATAACCTGTTTTCTGATTTCTACCTGAAGCTCCAAATGGTTCTGCGGTGATGTTTCAGGAAGCAGTAGGGGTCCTGTGGTTCCTCTGTATTCTGTAGTGGTGACTGTCTATATGCATCCATTCACTGTTGTGCTGCATGAGAACCTACCTTGAAAAAAGAAGGGAAAAAAAAGAAAAATAGCACCTTTTTCCTGTTAGAATGTCTACCATAATATAACACACTTTTGTCTGTAAAAGTTCAGTCACTCTGATTCCATAAAGTTTATAGGTTATCAGTGGGTAATTCACAGGCTGTGGTGGACATCACAACTACAGCTTTCTATTTTTAGGAGAACGTTGCTAGTTTAATCAGTATAAAAATGACTGATTAGCTCTTCCTGCAGAACAGCATGTGAAATCTAAAATTAAGTGTTTTTGTTTCATGTTTGATTCCTGTGTCTGTGTGGGACATTCAAGTGCAGTAAGTCAATCTTAGAAGAGTCATATTGCAGGTCAAACGCTTCCTTCCTCCAGTCTGAACAAAACATTCCCTCACAGGCTTGTAAAATCAAACTCATAGGCATTGATGTTGTAGCAAATAGTAAAAAAAAGAGTACAATTTTTTTTGAAAGTGAGTAAACTATGGTTGAATTGAAACTGTATTGTGGCACAACTTCACCCACTAACAAGGTGTATGAAATGGAAATGGAAATTTCAGCAACACTTGCAGTATGAGAACAAAGATTTATTAGTAAAACAGACTTGTCTCAGATGAAGGCCACATGCCGAAAAGTGATTGTATTTACTAATAAATATTACAGTGTTGCAGGAATTTCCCCCCTGCTTGGTAAACTATGATTCCCATGATGCACCAAAATAAACAAAACAATTACATTTTCAAAACATTAAAATCATTTTATGTTCTCTTATTTTGAACTATTTGAAATATTTTCATGTAATTTACATCAGTCTGATTTAAGTTCATATAATGTCCTAAACTATGAATTTATACCATAGAGCTGAATGAACTGATAAAAAGTGATAAGCTGTGACGACTGTGAGAACACTGACAGAGCCTGTTTATGTGTGAAAGTCTGAACTGGGGTCTGTTTTAATGCTTCCCACTAAAAGCTCATCAGCACCTGAAATAACTTAAGGCGTGCTGTGTCTGCTACATCCTCTTCCCTGGATTGTTTTGACTGCGTGATAGAGGACCGAACGTTATATGTCATTTTCTAATTTTAACCCGGAAAAAGTGTCACTCGAAAACACCATGATAGGAGGCAGTCAGGGTCAGCGTGAATCAAGACTAAATGAATGCGGGCTTCACAAGCCATTGTTTGAACACATGCAACAGAAACATGGACGCACGGCAGTAACACACACACACACACACACACACACACACACACTCGCGCACACACACACACACACTCGCGCACACACACACACACACACACACACACACACACACACACACAGAGACAGAGAGAGAGAGAGAGAGAGAGCGAAAGAGAGAAAACATATAATTGCTAGGTAAAAATATTATTTTTGATTTTGATTTTGATTCTAAATGATAAAAAAAAAAAAAAAAAATCAAATTTGATTAACAACAGGTTCATAGCCTTTATTGTTGCTACATAGCATAATCACGATCTAATGTGGCCTATTAGGTGAGTTGCACCAGTTAATTTGTTTTAACTTATAATTGCTTCAATAATTGCAGTATTTTAATCGGTGGTTATGAAAGCTTAATAAGGTTTATTAGCTGGGCTGTAACGTGTGAATCTGGAGGGGCCTGCGGATGAAGCGTCGCCTCTGAAGTTAATTGTGTTTGCGTTTTAGAGGGGAATAGATTTCCTCTGTTTATTATGAGCGCAGGGACGGATTTGCGTCACCGTGCAACTTGCAGGTCGAGATAAAGTTGCACAAATATTGAGAAAAGGAAGTTCTAACAGTCATTATAAAGCCCCCCTCCTCTTATGCTCCGGAAGAAATAAGGATTTCTGCTGTATCCTAAAATACTAAAACAGGTTCTATTTTGGGACAAATCTAGCAGGCATATCCGCTCATTTAACACGAATCACAGCCCATCAAAAACAGGATGACTCGCACCTAATAGAAACTCTCCCGGACTCGGCGTTATGGCCTATAATTGCACTTTATTTTTTAACAGTTTATTATTATATTATTATACCTATTTTCGATTTTTAAATGGAGTGCTATGCTTGTGTAGCCTATTATTCGATTGGATTTAAAAATATATATATATTATTTTACTTAGGCCTACTGTCAGTGTGAATTACTCAAAAACAGACCATTCAAAAACTCACATTCATACTTTTTAATTTAATTTACAACCCAATAAATACTCACCCGGACTCTGAAATTGCGCAGGCTTTATGTGCGTAAAAAACAGTTGGGAGTATTGTGATGATGGTGGTGGTGATGATGGTGTGTGTGTGTGTGTGTGTGTGTGTGTGTGTGTGTGTGTGTGGTGAGATGGTAAGGGGGGGGTTGGCTTTTCAAGAGATCAATCCGTCGTCTGCGGATCAAAATTGCTCCACGGTGTCACGGTCATTGACTTGCGTGCCGAGGCTATGCACATCAGCTTGGTCTGCGAGGGCGTGATGTGAGCAACGCGAAACACCCATTGGCTTAGAAAGCGACCAATCAGTGTCAGAGAAGGAACTTCAGAGTGGAGCCACTGGGTTAGGATTTCAGAGTTGGGAGAGCGATTTTGGCACTTCCACAAAGAAGACGGTCATCTCAACCCCCCAAAAAACATTTCTTCCTGCCTCATACATGCCTGTCCGTTTTTGCCCGAACGTCGTTTCTGACAAGCAATAAGGCGCGTTAAAGGCTCGAGGATGTACACGGCCGGGCTCAACCCGTTTTACGCGTCAAATTTTAGCCTTTGGTCTGCGTACTGCGCAGGGGGTTTTGCCGTGGATACGCTGAAGAAGCCCTCGTTTTGCATCGCAGACATTTTGCAGGCTGGAGACGCGGAGAACATCCCGGGATCGTCGGCCCTCATGGTGCACATGGGACACCACCGTGCTCAGGGGCACTCCGGCGGCTCCCCGCTGCGCCCGTCTCCCGTTGCGCCGGAGCCGTCGGTGTTCGGTGGGAGAGTGAATCCAGCGTCTCCGTACCACAGACACGGACTACACCTAACTTCTGTCTCCAGAACGACGTTTAACTCCCAGCAAGCTCCCCCGCCTTCAAGCAAAGACCTCAAATTCGGGATTGATCGGATATTGTCGACAGACTTTGACCCAAAAATCAAAGAAACGTCGTCATTAAGAGGTGAGCGGGGAGGCTTTTAGTGCCCACAGAATACATATTAAAAAAAACAAAAAACATATGTGTCTGGCATTAGAAGTCCTTCCTGTCATATCAGCTAAAGAAAATAATAAAGGAAGATGTGTTGTAAAGTGTAAGGTTGGTGTATTGGTTTGTTCCCATGTCTTTATCCAACTAAACACATAAACATCAGGGTACAAGCTTTAAGCTTTGAAAGGAACAAAGCAGAGGCATCTAGTGAAAACATGGGGAATGTCAGTTTAGAGTTGTTATCAGAATAGATATAGTGTAAATAATAATGTGATACTTTATTGAGCCCCATAGGGAAATTGTCTTTTTCCCTTGCCCTCTTTCGCATGGAGGTCAGAGGTCAGGGTCAGCTACTGAGCAGCACCTCCAGAGCTGGAAAGGGACTCTTCAGCAGGGTGGACACAGGGGTGGAAGGGGGGGGGGGGGCTTGAACCCGGGCCATCCAGTTGAAAGATGGTCCCTCTAACCACCCAAAGAGAACAGTGTAGCATATAGTCTTTGTCTTCACTGTGGAGAAACATGCAGGTTGCCTGTGTGTCACTGCAATAATTTTGACTATAATACTGACTATAGCCCATCTCCCGCTCTGTGACAGATCTCACATCCATCATTAGCTCGAACCGTCAGTCAGGGATCCACATCCCCGTTCAGCCTCCAGCCAGCCAGTACTTCTCGTCCATAGACCCCGGGATGAGCGACGCCTCCTCCATGATGAGTGCACTAGGCAGCAGCAGCAGGCAATCAGGCCAGCATCAGTTTCAGGACACCTTCCCAGGTAGTCATCACATAGGATCAATGCACGCAGGGAATTGGCATGTCCAACTCTCTGTTTGTGGATATAGCTCTGATCACCGGACCCTTTGAATTCACAAACCAACCCCCCCCTCTTTTCCTCCTGTCTTTTACGCAGGTCCATATGCCGTCCTCACAAAAGACACGATGCCACAGACATATAAACGAAAAAGGTCATGGTCAAGGGCAGTGTTTTCAAACCTGCAGAGGAAAGGACTCGAGAAGAGATTCGAAGTACAGAAATATGTCACCAAGCCTGACAGGAAACAGCTGGCTGCAATGCTTGGGCTGACAGATGCTCAGGTAAGACGCCACCTGTATAGGTCCCACCTGTTAACTTACATGCTGGCACAAGCCATAATAACCAGCCCAGCCACTACTGTCTTCAAACATAAATAGAATTGTAGGTTGTTTTTTTTGTTATAACTCAATGATATGTGGCAATAGGCCTCGTGCAGCAATGAGAGGTGTCCTTGTGTCACTGAGTGCACCAAGTAATATATTGTGCAATACAAACCATATTGTACGTTCATAAACTCAACCTGAAAACAAACTAATTTACAGTAGGCTTAGCAGGAAATTGGCTATTTTTCCCCCAATAGATTTTTAATAGATTTTCATAAAACAAATACATTTTGCAACCTACATTTAGTGTTCATTTGTACATTTGGTTACATATAAGAAAAAAAACCCTGTAGATTTAAATTGTGTGAATTATGTGACAATTAGTTCTTGATGCAGGCCTCACCAGCCAGCCTTTTAGTTCCGACCAAGCAATGTGATTGGCCGAGAGGCGTTCCACTGAGTACCGAATCTCACGACGATTGCACCAGTAACCTAGCAACACCTCACCGCAAAATATCATTCCAAGTTGTTTACATTCCGTCCCATAGACGTATATGCGGCGTCTATGTATATATGTCTATGTCCCGGCCTACGTCGCGTCAGAAACGGTATACGTCAGAAACTCGTTACCTAGCAACAACAACAACAAAAAATCATGGTAGATTTGTTGGGGAATAAAAATTGAAATCTATTCGTTGTTCTTGTGTGTTTTTGCTATGTAAGTATTTACTGTTGCATCAGAGAAATAACACACTGGAGGGGCGACCGCAGTACAGCAGTGCCAACAGCTGTACAGACACTATTGCTTAAATAATAGCCTAAAGCCTTGGCTCTAACACAGTCGTGGGTTAGCATTAGCCTAGTGAGTGCAGATTTGATCTTTTATTTTTTCATCAAGCGAATAGAAAAAAACAAAAACAAAAAAACAACCCCAAAAAACAACAGAAGTCTATTTGGAAGCATAGGCCTATCTAAAAATTCACATTATAGGGGGAGCAGTCAGGACCAGTGTTGCCCACGTGTGCTTTTGGCGACCTAGATCAAATGTAGATTATTTCATAATTTATAATAATTATGACACTGACCAAATAATATCTCACTAGTAATCCCTCATTGCTCCACTTGTCCCCAGAAATGTATTCAGTATAGCCGAATTTCGAGGTTTTGCTGGCAAATTATATTAATAAAAATCGGGCCATATATTTGCCATACCTGCAGGGTAAACAGCTTGTTAACCCCGCCACCCCTCTCCCGCATAACCATGCATCGGTGTGTCTGGTCTGTCTTGCAGGTTAAGGTCTGGTTCCAGAACAGGCGCATGAAATGGAGACATTCAAAGGAGGCCCAGGCGCAGAAAGACAAGGAGAAGGAGCAGCCGGACAAGTCGCTCTCGGAGGCCAGGGAGCCCAAAGAGCCGGAGGAGTCGGATTGCGAGAGCGAGGCCGGGAGCGACTCCGAGTCCGACGAGGGCCAGGAGGACAGCTCCGGACACTTGGACATTTCTGAGCACCACAAGACCAGCGTCATCATGAGCGGGACCGGTCCCGGGAGCAGCAGTAGCGCCACGGAGCCAGCAGCAGACACAGCGGCATCACAGATATTAATATGAACGGACTGTAGCGCGAACTGTAATTTTTTATTATTATTATTATTATTTTGATAGAAGAATGACGCGTCTGGAGTGGCACGGCCTGAATGTGGGTTCACTGGGGCGTCAAGTCACTAAAACCAGAAGGTATGGCAAAGTCTCTGCATCTAATAGACCGAAACCTCCAAACCCGCTTATGTTGACTAAATTGATGGGGAAAAGTGAAGCAATCGACATTGAGATATAAGATATTATTTGATCAATACGATAAATTCACCAAAATCAGCTTAGGGTGCAATGTTCCTGAATGCACTCCTAGTGTGATTGATTTTAGATAGATTCCGGATCATTTTTGCTTGATTTATTTTCTCTCCATTATAATAATACAAATATCAAATTTAGACTCACTTAGACTTAAGACATGACCGTATATACTTTGCCATAGCCAACTGACGCCCGTGGAAGGCCATGCAGTTCCAATGACCCCTCGTCGTTTTCCTCTCAAGAGCTTTTGTGTGCATGATTTTTTTCCTTATCTGAAGGAAATGTGCGGTTGTGAATTTTATTATTAGGTTATGAACCACTTGTTCCACGTTATGAAATCTCTGAACATCACACAGTGTTCATGTATTTTGTCTGGATAGATAGTTGTGCTATTTCGTTGATAATAATTTGCACTGAAAATACTGTAAATAAAATGTTTCTTACTTTGGAAATTGGATTGCAATTGACTTAATTCTTATTCTTCCTATTATTATTATTATTATTATTAGTAGTAGTAGTAGTAGTAGTAGTATTAGTAGTAGTAGTAATAGTAGCAGTAGCTCATGGCAATGTTGATTGCTCATCACTTCAAGTCTGGAAATCCTTTTGAGATGATGCAACCATTGAGTTTGGGAAATTGACTCAGTTTCACTTGAAAAATATCGTCTTTTTTTTTTTCGAGTTTTTCTCCAGCAAAGAGCAGCCTAGAGGTAGTTGTCATTTAAGTTAGGGTTGAGGATGTGTGTCAGCCCGCCTCCTCACAAACAAATTCACAGGAATTCAACGAGGAGTTGCACAACTTTTAAGTTGTCCATCTGGTCATATATTTTTTTAAATGTAAAAAAAACAAACATGCATAATGGACATTTTGTAACGCCGTGGCAGAGCGACACATCTGACGCAACTCAACTAAGTTTGCTGAAGTGTGCAACAAAATAATGATTAGTAGAAAACAGTTGAAAGCATGGTAATCCCTTAACGTTTATAATAAATAACGGATCTTTATATAGGGCTCGGCTGTCACTTTTGTCTAACAGCAATTATTTATTTCTACTATGGAACCTCAAAAGTATTTACACAGTAGTCTACGTCTGGACTACATTTATCTTACGTTAAGGCGTATTGATTACTCAGGTAATAATTGATAATAGATCATTTTAGTAATTCAATCTGAAACTGATTAAAATAAAATCACAATAAAAATTGAAGAGAAAGTCTCAGCATCACAAACCCATCTAACCCAACATGCTCTTATTTTGTAAGCAGGTCAGATCACAGGCAGGGGGAGAAGTAGTCCAAATCGCCCGATGACTAAATCATAAGTTCTTGATAAATGAGAATGTATACATCTTACGGCCTTCGGGCCTTCTCCTAAGCATGTTAATGTAATTCAGTTAACTAAATTTCTCCTCAGGATGTTACGACTCTGGCAGTAAGCGAGAGAGAAGAGGGGGATTTATAGTTTGTATACATTTGCTGGCTCCAGATATCAGCGGCGACCCGGATGAGTGTATTTTATGTATCCAGGCACAGATACAATCAAAAAGCAACTCCATTTATAGACCTCGTGCCTGACTCGAAAACCCTTGCTGAGGCTTTTAATTTGCTGAATGCGCTGGCTTGATAGCCCATCTTTACCTATATCACACTTGATCGCATATTAACATATAGGAAAGGCCTTCTGTCTGATGGGTCTGATGGCATGGTGTTCAACGGTGACTGGTCAAAATTTAAAACATGCATTGATAAAAAATTTTAAAAAAGCCACCTTATTGTTACAAGACCAAGATTACACATCAAATTCATACATTTACTGCACAATGAAACCTGTTAATTGGTGTTTAATGCATGATGTCACGAGACAGTCCCCTCCTCTCTGTACATGTCTGTGAGATTATTATATTTTAAGACTCCCTATTAATATGGGACAACCCGTAATGTCTCCCCCTTCAATGAGCAACCTCACTGTGGTTGTTTAGTCATGGTACATGGATTAAAACCTGGAACTCACAGACTTATTATTATTATCAGAATTGTTACAGTCATTCATGTTAAAATCCTTCCAAATGTGTGTATTCTTCAGCTCTTTCAACCTTTTCTGTGCAGAACATTGGCGACTTTATGCTTGTATATGCACAGAGCCTGTTGAAGAGAACTGAAAATGACAATTTACTCAATCTTTGCACGTCCATGTCCCACTCCAAGAGTTTGTATATCAAGCATGGCTAGGCTATCAAACAGTGGGAGATGGAAAAACAAGCCTGGTGGAAGTTGATGGGGAAATAAGCTTGGTGCAACTTTCACTCAAGCTCAAACAAAGGCCTATTGTGATCCATTGCTTTCAGCCAATATAAACTCAAACATTTCACAGCTTCACACTATTTAGCTGTGAAATGTTCTCAGTCTTCTGATCAATATCTCAAAAAACATTTCTCCAACGCCCTCTTGCCCTCACTTGAATCCAGCTTTTGGTGGCGTTGCATCTCGACGAGGATACCGGAAGGCCTCTGCATCTCGGCGCTGTGTTAGAAGCAACATCATTGCGAGTGACCCAAGCCCGGACCACCAACTCTCTCGACTATGGGGTCCACTTTCCTCTCCTCCGGAAAGAGGACTGACCCCTGGAGAGCGGCAGTTTTTCCGTTTTAGCTTAGCATCTTGAATTTCACTTTTCATCCCCCCCCCATTCCTAGCTGTATGACTACCTGCTGCCTTTTGTTTCTTTTCCATATAGGAGACGTTTTACCTCATAACACTCTGACTAAATTCCAGCGCCGCTCCTCGTAAAATGACAGGCCTCTGACAGTTATGAAGTAGGTGGCACTCGTCTTAATCTTATAGGTCTTAATTCATTGCTGTACGAAAAACGTTGCCTGTCAGAATTATGATGGCCAGTTTCCATGGAACGTAGTAAAAGCCCTTGGACACTTTATCAACCTAATATTAACTGTTAAACGCTCACATATAAAATGTTTGGGTGGGTTGAGTCTCGAATTATTCTTGAAAAGCTGTAAATTACATTAGTATTTGCAAATGTAAAATAACAATAACAATCCAAACGCTTAACATAATACTGAAAGGCCTTGATTTGTGAACTGTCCTAAAAACTTTTATGACCAGGATAGGAGAAAGTCCATCTGGCCCGTATTTAATGTCAGCTTTTCCGCCTCCATTAAAAGCTGTCCTATACGTCCCTCTTGGCAACCCGGGACAGGGCAACCCATAAAACAAACCCGCCTTGCAGATTCGCCAATATTTAACGCTTTGAAAAAGTAACTGTGTAAAACAAATTACCTCTGTGAGAGCAGAGGGGGGTTTCTGTCTCCTGTGGCTGAGGGATTAGCAGGACTAAAAGCTGTGACGTCTCCAGTGCTTTGAGGCATTATCTGTGAAGTTGTTTGATAGGCTGATGGAGACTTCTCCTCCATTGCCATAATGCATCAGTGCAAAGCAGCCCCGTGGCTCTGCTGCAACGGGTGGAGGGGTGAGGGGGTGTGGAGGGCAAAAAGTCATTACTCATCAAGTGGTTGAGAAACTGCAGTCACTGTCACTGGCAGATACAAGTTCAGTTGTCTTTGCTTCCAAATGACTTCCTTCTCATTTGGGAGAGGATGCTCGTGATGATGATGACACCCGGAGATGACAATGATAGATTTGAGTTAGCTTCTTCAATTGAATCGATTCTGTAATACATTATTTAGAATTATATATGTGCCTGTTTTGAGAAATTGTAAAATCCCAGAATTCATTCTGCTTTTTTTGGGAGGGAGGCAGATATGATACATTGATTCATGTATTTGCCAAGAGCATTACTGCCTCTCTTAAAATATAATCGTTTTGGCATCCACCACACTCAGAGGCGTTGTTACCTTTTAGACATGCATCTACTTTGGACTTGAGCAAACGTGTTCATCTTTGAGGAACATTTTCTTCTTCTTCGTCGTTCTAACTCTGGAGGTGGCTCTGTTCCTTCGGAGGTATGTCTGTCCCATCAAACACCGATTTATGAGACTGGCTAGGATGCTCCTAAATGAGCCCTGAATCATCAGTATGAGAGATGACTTTACTTGCAGACTACCAAAATATTATTATACGGTGCAAACCTTTAATTTGATAGCACGCCAAAACTGTTTCCATTCATCCCTGTCATTTTAATCCAATTCAGTGGAATAACACGTATCATGTGCTTTATTTATGGCCTTTATTCCAAACCCAGATGGGGCATTTCTCCCTGAATAGAAGTATCTGAAGCTGCTCTGGAGGAATTGTTGGCTGCACTGAAACAGCCAACCACTCGTTGACCAACAGCGACAGGAGAGAGTTTATGTTTGATGTAACCTCTTATGAAATATCACCAACAGTCTATTACGAAGATAGTATCAATATATCCTTTCCCCCCTCTGTGAATTATGTTGAAGGAAATGCTGCTTTTTCACAAATCACAAGTTTTTCTGAACACTTGGAATATTCTGCAGCTGCCCCAACGAGTTGCAGGCCCGTACCAAACATGTTCACCAACGCTGAAAGCCGAGCCGTCGTACAGAAGCTGTCGCCACATTTCCAAAAAGCCACATTATTGAGTGCTTTTTTAACATGGTCGCAGTTTCCAAGCGTCTTGGCCTCGCTTTTTTCAAAAACCAAGCCCTTGCCAGCATTTGGGGAGTGGAAGAAAAAAAAGAAAAAAGTAAAAGAAAAAAAATAAGGCATCTCAAGTTAAATTTAAAGATGTGTTGCTCTTGGAAGCCAGGCTGCGCTGCCATAAACCAAGGGAGACATTTTCATGCTCCACATTTTTCATGGTTTCTCTCCGAGTTTCCTCCCTTCCTTTCTCACTCCACCTTGGCTCCAGAGTTACCTACTGCTGCACTGGCTGGCGGACCGCAGCCAGCAGGGTACTGTGGGGGCAGTGAAAAAACCCTGTTGTGAGTTTCTCCCTCTCTCGGGCTGAACAGGAGCCCTCCCCCTGACTGAAGCGCTCCTGGTTGTCCTTGGATGGCTCTCACACAGGAGAATCCCTCAGAGAGCGCGCCACCTGGACAGCACTACTTAAGCTCTCTTTCACCGCCCTTCTCAAATAATACACAGCCTCCACACTCCGAGTTGATGGCCAACGGCAATCAGTTATAAGCTAAAAGTCCTCTGACCTACCGCCCTGTTTTTTAATGTGGCCGTGAAGAAACGGTTTTATTGCAGACTGCAGACTGTTGTCTTGAGCCAACCCGGTGTGGTATATGCTGTAATTTGTGATGGGTGCAGAGGTTTGGTATTAATTAGGACTGTGAAACGGCAGCGGTCCGACCGCCTGCCCGTTTCCATAGAGGTTGAATTCACTGAGTGATGCACACACTGGGAGGGGGGATTATGGCCGCGCTCAGCCTGCCTGCTGAGATGCAAACACAAAAGGGAGGACGTAAAAAGCACTTCCATTTCACATGACCTGTCATCAGCAGCGAATTTTCACTGGGGTCTGTGAAACAGAGTTGAACTGCCTGCGGCTTTGAAACTAACCGTAGGCTAGGTCCAAGCATCAGATAGCTATGTTACATGCTTGCACGTGAGAGAGCCGCTGGCAAATTCAACATCCCTGCTGGCTTGAGGAGTGCAACATTTCTCTTGGTGGTCGAAATATTATATTATGAGGGCAGATTTTAAGGTTTGGAGACAACTCTTTCAAAAAGTGAATACTTTAAAAAGGTCAAAAGAATGTAATGGAGTTGCACTCAGACTGCAGCACAAACTGTGTTATACCATCGAGCAGAAGTTGACACATGATGCAATTGAGGTTACCTGCATGGCCTCTCTGCAGAAAAATGTTAAGTGTGGTCAGCATAGTCTGAGGTTTCCTCATTTCCCCTTTTTTTACGCCTTATCGTGGCTCACAGATGCAGTTTTATGGAGAACAGCAAAAACGAAACACTGTTCAATGAATAACAAGATGAACTGCGAGATGAACTGATGCCGACGTACAACGACAAACACGTCAAACAACCGACACCAAACGCGGTGTCTTCTGGATCCGTTCAGATGTTATCATCAAAACGGAAAGCTGCCACCCAATGCCCTGTGATCTTTTATTTAACCAGAGTAATTTTTTTTTTAAAGTGAGCCCTTTCCAACTAGGCAACAACAATCCAGGGAGTAGGCCTGCAAAATCAAATCAAACTGCATTTTACACAAACAGCCCTGCAAGTGAACTTTACAGAGAGCAGCAAAGAAAGCAAGAACAGAGGTTAAATAACCAATACATAAAGAAATGACGTAGAGCTGGCTGAAGGCTATTTTTATTGGTTGCATTCACTATTGTTGAATAACACTGAAATGCTCCATATAAGTCAGACCAGTTTGTTTCCTTGGGTGTCAGAAGGACTACAAGACTCCAATATTTAGACCACCCCGGGGACCTATCACAATCAACCGCTTCACTTGGCTCATTACTCATGCCCCCTTATCTGATAATGCCCTTATTATCTGACTCTGTGTTGTAGCATTAGACCTGGTCACACTCCATTATATGTTTTGTGTGTGTGTGTGTGTGTGTGTGTGTGTGTGTGTGAGAGAGAGAGAGAGAGAGAGAGGGCCCACATGGTGTCAACACTCCTGAGAACACACTTTAGACTGATACTGATGGATTATCAAGGAATTCTTCTTCACGACTCTGCTTGTTAAAGGGGAGGAGAGGGCAAGAGTGAGAAAATAAATAAAACGTCACTTGGGTTTGTCTTGTTCTTGTTCTAAAATAAACAGAGCAGCAGGGGAGAGAGGGGCAAAAAAAAACCGGAGCTGCTGGCTATTGGACGATACCTTTGATCAAAACACCGTACGCTCGTCACCACAGTAACCAGAGAGGAGACACAACGCAAGTGAGAGTAAACAGGCGATTTATAGAAAGCACTGCTTAGTTTCACATCCTTTATTCACGCTTCCTTCTAACCGGTTAGGTTGAGAGATTCAGCCACGGGTGAGGGATCATTATTGCTGTCCTTATTTGCGTCGGTGCGGTTATGGCGTTGAGTCGTTTCTCAGGCCCGTAACCCGACGCCCCTTTAACTCAGAATATGTTTTATACTGGTTTAAACACAACGCGGGGTCACGTCGCTTTCTTTTACGCAGGCGAACACACTCCGAGTTTCTTTCTTTCCTGCTCTGTGTGTGCATGTCTGTGTGTGTACGTGTGTGTGTGTGTGTGTGTGAGTGTGTGTGCAGCACGCACAGACCCCTACCGGGTACTCGTGCGTGCGCGTAATGTTTGCACGTATTTAAGTGCATGTACAAGAGTGTGAGTTGCGAGCCCTGTAACCCATATGTGCAAGGGGTGAGAGTTCAGTTCCTGCAGGGTTTGTTTGGGAATATATGACACTGCACAGCTGGCCTAATCATCTGTGCATATCTGACTATAAAACTTTACTGAGCATCGCCAGAGCCAGCTGCCTTTATCAGTGGAGATGGAGTTATTCCCACTCCGGACGGACGGAGGCCTCGGCCCCCAGATCTGCTGCTCCTCTCCCAGCGGCCCTCATCAGGAACTGGTCTGCTCACTCTCTTTAAGGAACATTTACAAGGACAGCAGTTTATACCGGGGGGGGGGGGGGGGTGCACGTACTGTACAAATATGGACAGGGTGCTGAGCTACTTAAATAAAAATTTGACTCGAACCGAAGTGAGAAAAACACTCGGGATGACAGAACCTTCTAGGAAAATGAGTGAAAATGATTGCGACAATCTCGAGCCCCGTTCTGCGACCTCCCCTCCCCAAAATCGACCGGTTGCCCCGCTCGCTTCCCTGCAGCCCTTTTTTTTTAAAGTAACTCGTCTGCTCAGTCTCTTTGCTGAAGCTTTACGAGGACAGCAGTTTATACTGGGCTGCATACTGTACATGCAATAATAAAAGTGCGGGTTTTGTGAAGAATGTTGGTTCGATGGTGCACAGACATATCAAGGCTTTCGCCGGGCTAGGTGGACGCGTCTGGATCATTTTCTCATCTCAAGATCAAGATGGAGTTTGAGTTTCTGTAGATGGCGCTCTTTTCTACGTCTTTTCAGCCACGCCAGCTATCGCTGCTCATGCTAACTACTCAGCTCTTCTTCTAATTATTTCCAAACAAACCGCTGTTGCTGCAACTGCCAGCAACAAAAAAAACGCATCACTTCCTGTGCGCCAGAGGATGTAAATGTAAATGTAAAAAGCTTGCATGAAATGATGATAGAGAGTATCAAAACCATTGATCTATTTATATGAATGTCATCATATTTTTTTGTGAAATGTTTTTGGCAGTACAGTAGCACGAGGGACACATGGCTGCCCGACTCTCTACTTCCTCCTGCCCTGCCTTCTCTCTTCCCCAGCTCCTCTGACACACGTTTGACCCCGGGCTCGCAACATCCATCAGGTGATCATTACAAGTTGGAGGTCACGACCTACACACTCCAATCGCCACACCTCTGCCTCTTCCTGTTCCTGGGGCTTGCGTACATACCCTGTGCTTCCCCTGACACAGGAAGAAAAAAAAAAAATGAAAAAAAAGGCATTGGCTTTGTAATGTTTCCCCCAATGCGAGCTAGTTGATTGAGGTATAAAGCGATCCTCTCTGACTACAGGAAACAGTCGCAGGAAATGGAGATGCACTGCGTCGCTTCGAGTGCCACTTCAGGTTATTTATTTGGACAGCGATTTTTTTTTTTTTTCCGCGGGAATCCCCCCGCCCCCCCCCGCTATCCCATCTCTCTTGGAATCCCAGAGACGACGGGATTCGGAGGAACATGCCTGAAGTGTCATGTAGCTTGTTGAGGCTACAGGGAGGGATCACTTCCCTTCCCTTGCACCCCGCCACCCCGCCACCCAGCCCCGGGCTCCACACCACCCCCTCCTCCAAACAAAAACTCATGTGGGGAATCCAATTAGTTACTCTCACTCTTGACACACTTCCACTTGTTTGCACCACAGACACGCCATTCCTTCACAGATCATCTCATAACAAGCTGTCGGAGAGAGAGAGAGAGAGAGAGAGAGAGAGAGAGAGAGATTCGCGGCTGCTGTGAGCGAGGCTATTGATTATGAGCCTTAAACAGACAGGGAGACATCTGGCTTCCATTATGGCCTATGATGAGATGCAGGGCTCCTCGGCAGCCGGCAGCGCAGGCCACACGACCTACAGACACATGCTACGCCTGCCTGTAATTACTGCCTTTGGGATGGTCTGGGGGAATAGGAGCGATGCTATGTCATCCAAAGCTGAAACAGGTTTATTGTAGATTTTCCATGATTTTTTTCGTCATGCGTTTGAGCGGTCAAAATGACGGTCACGGTCATTGGTCATTATGAAGCGTGAATGTCTACTTTATGTAGGCTACCCCGGACATGAAGATGCGTGAGCTCCAACACATTTGTGAAAAGTTAACAATCAGCATTTCTAACAGCTTCATCACACATGAGGTGATATAATAAATGATGGATCATCACTCAAGTAGATTTTGCAGATTTGACAAATACTTCTCCTGTCTTCAAGCCATTTAACATGTAAAATGATTCACCAGTGTTTCCAAATCCCCCAGAAAATAGCAGCTAAGAATGTTGCAAGTTGTCTAGGCTGCAAGTTAGAGTTCATACAGTGGGAATTTAAGTGTGTTAATGCTGCAATAAAATGTTCATGAAAAAGCAACCAGCTTTCCTTGGATCTTTTAAAATATTTTTTTGTTTTGTTCAAAACCTAAGTGCAGAAAAGCCAACAGCAAAGCTTTTGTTAAAATGACCTCTATAGAGCAGATCTAAAATACAAATTGCATTGGTTCTGGAGGACACTTATTTTGAAAGTTTGAAAGTTTTAGCAATACATACATTTTGCATAAATGTTCAAATAAAAAAAGAAGTTAAAATATTGATTATTCATTCATGTACCTCTTGCGTACATCTCTTATCTAGTACATCGCTTTGCTCTTGTGGTCTGGCAGGAAAGCATATTGGTAAAATGGTGACAGACTAACCACTATTGAGTAAGTAACCGAAATGTCTGCGTCGTCTTGGACTGCCAACGCTCATTAACAGTTTCTCACAGTCCTGGTTTCCTCATGTCACGACACCGAGGCCGTAGACCTTTAGCAGAGAGAAAGTTTGATATTGTGTTTCCTGACCGTGGAAAGTAAAAAAAGGAGCGAAATAGGATTTGCCATCTTCACACATTGCGCTTTGACACCCTAAAGTATTTCTCCCCCAAGGCCAATTACCCAGGACACATGGTCCAACCAATGTTTTTGCTATAAGCGAACTCAAGCTGCCAGAGGGAAGTGATGGTAAAGCGTCCTTCCTGCAATATCACTTATCACTGTGGCAAGATGGAGATTATTGACTTAACTGGTCTACACATCAACAATGAGCGATTTAAGATCCCTTGTCAGTTTCTGACTTCCTGCGTATGTCGACCAAAGATACCATAGAAAAATATCTTCTTTTATTTTATCATTTTCTAAGTCCAGCGTACCCGCACTCATGTCATCACAATACTACAAAATAAGACAAAAAGCTGTTTTGACTCTAATGTGCTTGTTTGGGAAGGGGGGGTTGGATTGGGAGTGGACCGTGTCATGGTAGTGACTGATATTGCTTTAACACCAACAGCACTAAATCACCTTTAAACTTAAACTAATCAGACAGTCCACACACATACATAAACGGTGAGTGCAGCGCCCAGAAGATAAGTTTGTCTGTGTGTGTGTGTGTGTGTGTGTGGGCGTGATTGGTTGCATTTGTCTTCGTGCAAGAAGAGAGCACGATAATTGTGCATGTACATTATGACAGTAACAGTTGCGTGCGTACATATGCTCGTGTAACCTTGATGCTCTGTACTCTATGGGAGGGGTTTGACTGTATCAGACTGCAAGTTTTACTACTGTGTCTCATTTCTGTAGCCCATAAATAAATGGCTCAAGTATGTGTGTGTGTGCGTGTACAGAAGTGCATGCACGTAATGGTGCGCGTGCGCGCGCGTGTGTGCGTGCACGTTCACACGCACGTTGCGCACGTGCTGCGACATGACAGACATGGCAGCTAAACCACCGGGTAATAATTTACTAATGCACTCCACAGCCGTGCTCCCTGGGCCTGTCTGCAGGTCCTGATGGATGGTGACGGCCCCAGAGATGGACTGCCGCTGATAGGGAGTGACCAGAGAGGAGCCTGATTAAAAGTAGTGGAGCACGGCAGAGGGTGATAACCCTGATCCAGCAGTGATGAATCCACTCTGGACAGGCTGCTGTCTCATTAGGGTCTAACCTCAGCCAGGCACTGTGTGTCCAAATAAACGTTGAAACAATCCTGCTTTTATCAGCAGGATTATGCTTGTTTTCCTTTCCACGACTTTCCTTGTGTGGGCCTACACAGAGCACCCCCCACCCATCCCACCCCCCCCGCCCTTGTCGGCCTCTATAAACTGAAGGTGTGATTCACCAGCCCTGACTTCACAATGTTTATACAATTCTGGGTCTATCTTCTTGAATTAATGAGACCAACAGCACCATTAGACAACTATTTGCCTCGCTAATCTGGGGCCAATATGAAATAGTGAGAAAAAATTGAAATAATCTGCCCTTTATTTGTGATAACATAAACACCAGAGTTGTTTTAAAGGATGATAACATTAAATATTGGGCCTAGGGAGGGGGAAAGAGAGAGGTAGTTTACATTCTCACTGGAGTAGTCTTGATAACAGGCCAGAGGGAATATGAGCCCCTTTAAATGTGTGCATTAGTGTAATTTATTAGGCTTCCCTCTCAGCCCTGCCGTTCCTGCAGCCCCCTTTTTTTCCCAAACAAAAGACAGGCCAAGGCTCCAAAATGGATGGGAGTGAAAAATCATTCACAGTTGATAATCACATAAAACAACACCATATTTGCTGCCTAATAAGCACAAAACGTTCCACCGGCCTCCTCCCTCCGATCAGGATTAGGCGACTCCTCTGAGCAGACCTGCGTGATTTACACCCAGCGATTTGGAAATGCTTGGGTTTGGAGTGGGTACGGGGAGAGCCCACGAGGGTGGGGCATGGCAGGCCAGAGATTTCATAATTCTGCGTGCATGTCTGGAAGTCATCCACGCGTTCCGACTTTTTTTTTTTTTTTTAACCAATTTATGTCCGAACGGAATGACCCTGGGAATTAATGAGGCTCTGGCCGCGAGTTCCAGCGCCGCGAGGTCAAGTAAATCATGCTTTAGGGCTCCGATCCTCCCCACTCTGCTCCCTCGCTCTCCCCGACTCCACATCCTGCGATAACGGAACAGACAAGGGGGCCTGAGAAATACCACCTCATCGACACTTGTGTCCATCCAGTAGAACATATTTTAGAGCACGAGCGCCAACCGGCTGTAAAGCCTGCTTTTAGTGGAGCCGAGAAGCTGATGAATGGGAGTCGGGCAAGAGCAGTGGGACTGGAGGTCACTTTCTTCATTTCACATTTCACAGAAGATTGTTGATGTTATGCACATTGCTCTCTCCAGAGGGGTCTTTTTTTTTTTTCTTCTACCGGGGGCCTGTGTTTTATTAGAGCATTATAAAAGGTTTATACTTGATTTAGCAGCGCCTATATCCCTTTGAATTAATACGCGGTGGTGTAATTGTTAAATCACTCAGAGAACATTCACACGTGGAAAAAGGTTGACATCATTAGACGTAATGCCCGTGAAACCTAATAGAGTAACACCTACGTAACGAGCGCCGCAAATCCATCAGGCGTTTTACACGGGAAAATAATTTGTCTTTTTTTTTTTTCATTTATTACCAGTTAAAACGCTATAATTTTTATTCTTGTGTTTAGTATTTCATATTTAAGAGGAAAAAGGGTGACAACATTGTCAAACAAGCATGAAATTGGAGCACATTTCACCACTTGTGGAACATTGTAGAGGGCCGCTGCCAAAGCCCTGCTTGGCTGGGCTCGAGGAACACAGACCCACAGGCGTTGGTGTTGCGTTAAAAATATGCAGATACAGTTATCCCTCAATGTCATCGCGTCTTGTTTTATATCCCGGTTCCCGAACCAACATGGCAACATTCATCACCTAAATTCATTCCCCTCCCTTAGCTGTTACACGCTTAAAGAAAGGTTTCTTAGCTGGCATGGTTCACCTCAACATTTTTGTCTGGAGAAGCCTTTTTTTAAAAAGCACTCAGAGGAGGATCTAAATAAAACCTTTCCTCTTTCTTATTTTTTTACCCTTTCGCTCAACCTTCATGCATCTTGTTTATTTTATCAATAGCAAATAATTCTTCTGTCTGAGTACTAATCGTCTTAAAGCCTTCTTGCTTTGACATGCCTAAGAAAATTAGCTTTTGCTGGACAACCTTTGTGCCTCAATTGGTAAATCTGGCTTTTTATTTGCATTCAAATAAAAAGCAAAATAACCCTAAATTTTGTTTAATATTATATCAGCATGGATGGAACTGGATGGTCGCCAGCATTAAGCCCTGGACTGGCTCAGAAAATCTGGCAGGGAAAGGGAAAGAGTAATGTGCTCCCCTCCCTCAGGAGCTACCATCAGGGTGCCCTTGAGCAAGGTACTTAACCCCCAACTGGTCTAGAAGAGCCGCTCAGTGGCCACCAGTAAAGCGTCGTGTTTGCACTGGGCAGCTCTTGCATGGTTCTAAAAATGAGAATGCACCCTCAGCAAACCTTTCCCTTGATAAATAAAGAATAAAAAATGACAGTTACGCTGCAGAAAGTATCCATTTTAACAAGCAAGTGTCGTGTTACGTCTTAAAATCTTGTTTCAAAATAAGACAGAAGGAAGGAAGAAGGAAATCTGCCAATAGGGTGAGATCATCTACTTTCACCTGGTTCAAAAATTCTCATTTTCATTTGAAATTCAACATTTCATGAAATAAGGCGTATCACTGCACTAGTATCACGATGAAGAAAATCCTTGATTTGATTCGCATTGGAGACAACTGAAATCATCTCACCTCATCGGCAGAATTTCATACCTATTTGAAGAAAAATACGATTTCAAAGGTCAATACCAAAATAAATGACTTTTTAAGATGCATATACAGTGTAAATTTGGGTGAGTTATAGAACCTGATGTGTGAAAGGTCAACGTAGAACTCAACTTCCTGTTAAGACGAAAAGGGAAAGGACCCCATAAAGGTGCCCAGGTGTACTTTTTCTATTTAGAGAGTATCACTGACACCATCTTAGATGCTACAGTAGGGGAACTCACTCTCCACCAATTCACCACCTTAGTTGTCTACAGTTGTCTACATGTTCCCCTGCTCTCGGTAATACTTTATCTTGTTTATAAGATTATTCTCCCAGTAACAGTTAAATTGATGTATGGATTAGGCCCCGGGCCGACGACTCTGAATAAATCTGACCTGTCTGCGATTATCGCCATTACATACTTCAGGCCCGGTTAAAACAAACGGGACGGTGATGTCAAACGTCCAATGCCGAACCGGCTGAGGAGAAGCAGCCTCCAGCACTCTTGGCCGTTGGCTCCAGACAAGCACCTTGATGGCTGTAATTACTGTCATGTTCCAAAAGAGATGAGCGATACCAGAGGCCCAAATAAAACGTAAAACGGTTTTGATATGATGGATGTCACCGTGTTTGTTTAAACATTCCTAGAGCTGTCTGTATGGAGTCTCTAGAAGATGATGACTTGTGCACAAGCCCCCCCCCGGTCCACGCTCCACCCCTTCCAATCCACTTCCATTCACCCCCTCGGCGTGCAAAAGCTTTACAATGTGTAAAATCAACAGGCCAGATTCGAGATTTGCATGACTTGCGGGCTGTTTGCTCCACAAGTATGTTGACTGGTTTCAGTAAATGTCTGCGCCGTGTGTTTACATTCTACCTAATGCACTTAGATGACATTGAATCTAAACACATTCACACAGAGAGACTCTCTCGGCCGCTGAGCTTTACTAGCGCATTCCGAGTATGTTCATCTTTATGAGTCCAGCTGTCTCCAAGCTGGGGCTTCTCATTGGTTAAACACGCGCTGTATGATCCACGGCCAGCTAAGTCACGAGCGTTTGAAAAAAGTGAGTTTGTAAAGTTTTTTTTATTTTATCATTGCTTTTCTTCTTTAATTTCAAGTTGCTGCACAACATAATTACCCCTTTCTCCACTATCTTATACGAGGTCCTCTCCGGTTTAATGTTTCCTCTGCAGCTCTATACTTTCTCTTACTCTCCTGTACGGCGGTGCGCTAATAAACTAAACTTCAGTTAATGCGTCACAGTGGGAGCTGCCACATCCTCGCAGAGAGCATGCCAGAAATGTTAAAATGAATGACTTCAGCAATCACTTGAGGTTTCACAGGCAGTTTCCCCATGCCGTGCTTGCAGGGCCTAACACACCAGGGAGATAAAAATCTAATTTTTGCAAATGGGATTAAGGCACATACAATAACAAAAAGAGGAATGAATGGGCTTACTGTATTAAACAAAAGATGTACCTGATAGTCCCTATGTGGTTTCTCAACATACTTCTATAAATGGTGGATGGCTTGGCGATGCCTTAAAATAGGGAATTAGAAAAAAATACGTATCCATTTAGCTCTGGAGTAGGATTAGTCATTTGTGGGCCAAGCTAGTGTTTTCAGTTGTCTGAATTAAAGTCTCTATTTTGAGACAGGAGCACCCACAATGGGCAAAAGATTTTGGGGAACATAGTTTTTCCTGGCATGCTGCACCTTTGTGTATATATTGACAGCTAAACCGCTAGACTTTAATTAGTGCATCAAATATCTATCTCAATCATCTTTATTTTTACATTGACAAGTCATACATCGTTTGCCTGGCCGTCGTCCCGGACTGCCCTCTCCTCGGCGCTCCAAGAAAACGCCTGCTGTGTCAAAAGCAAAAAAAAAAGAAACACAGAAGGAAGAAAATGTACCGTATAAGCTGAACATTTCAATTCATCTCTCGGAGTTTCACGGACTCCCCCCCCCCACCCCCACCCCCGGCTGGACCTCGTTGCGTCTGTATAATACAGCGCTTGAGAAGGTAATACCCATAAGATGAGGGGCAAAGGGTGAAACGAGTAGCCAGTCCTCACCACAGTTTCCTCTCTTAAGTGGCTCCAGCGCTGCAATAACACAAACGTGCCAAAAACAAGACAATGCAAGAGGAAAAAAGATAAAAGTCGTCGAAACCGCTTTGGACCCGTCCAAAACCTTTCTGACCTGAATCTCAAGTGCCTTTCTGTGTCAGCCAGCGCCCAGGATTGTATTATATTGTACGATGAAAACTGTGAAAAGTGACAAGTCTCCTCGTTTTTCAGGTCTGATGGCTAGATGGAAAGACGGAGCGACAGAAGCACAGAAACAGACAGCGAGATTGAAAGACAATGAGCGATGGATTTGGAGGGAAGACAGAGAGAGAGAGAGACAGACCCACCGGCCCTTCCTAAACCACAGGTATGATTTACGGAGCAGGGTTGGTCGCCTGCGTAAAATTAATAATAGGAAATGCAAGAGTAGTCCGGTGACTTGTCCAAGATATACTTTCCCCGGGCTCTCCAGACCCCTGGAAAACCTGGGTGGCCTCGTAACCAGGCTTCCTCTGGTTTCTGATGTTAATGTCATTGCTTTGGCCTGCATGACAGAGGCCTTATACCGCAAGCATGGGTCAGACAAAAAGGGACAAAAAAAAAAAGAAAAAAGGCGACGCAGGCAGGCTGTGATAGCGGGATATGGCCCGTGCATGTTTCAGACGCGCGATCCACATTCACCCGGCGCTTATCGAGGTATTTCAGTCCCGAGGTTTTTGCCATAGAAGAGGAAGAAATGAGGTGGAGGAGGATGACATTTTTCAAATTGGATTGTTTTTGAGTACTTCACTTTTCCAGAAATCAGAAACCGCACGGTGTATTATGGTCAGTGGATGTTTTGAATTACTTGAACTACTTAATGGTTCCTCCTTACCAAGCCCACAGAATTGTTTCACAGCGGTTTCAAACCTTTGCTTAAGTCATTGAGTTGGATGTTGAGTAATCTCCTTTAAAGACTGAAACACCAAGGTTGTTCTCTTCATTTTAAGGCTATTGTGTGTTTAATATGGCATAACATTTGTGGCAGTATAGTCAAAGTCAAACTACTAGTTACTATAAAAATAATCTGTGACATTTTCATATAAATAAATGTCTGTTCTGCAACTGTCTAACTAACCCTAACAGACAACAAACCTACCTTCTATATATTGTTTGGAATGAATAGAAGAAGAACTGGGTGGTTAGCATGAGCAGTGATAGCCACCGTGGCTGAACAGACAAAGAAAAGAGCGCCACCTACAGAAACTCAAACAGAAAATCCAAGGAAAAAGCCCTCACTGTACTGGACACACCGATTGATTGACAGGTGATCTCTGGGAGGTGCAGTGCAGGAACACCACAGCGTCAACAAAAAAATAAATGAAATAAAGTCCCCAAGATGTGCAAAAAACTATACAGAGGTCATATTTGAATTTAAAAAAATAATAAATTCATCCGTCCAATGAGATCTCCTTGTTAAAGACACTGAGAGCCCTACTGGTATTGGCCTTCATGTTTCATTCTGCTCAAGCTGGCACCATCTTGAGTATCCCCTGTTTTCTGAAATAACAGAGGATCTAAGGCCCATTACTCTATATACAGAGTATTGTAAAGAGGTAAGTGGAGGCGGGTGGAACATTTTGTAAATCTTGTGTCACCAAAACCGCCGCGAGCAGGATGAATGCGTTTGGTTCTCCAACAGGATATCCCCCTCAGACGTGCTCACTGCGTCGGTGATGAGGATAACAGAGGGGGCATTATTTTTGCTCAACAGCTCGGGAAGGTGATAAAGGGCTCCCAGATTCTCTCACAGGGGCGCAGCGCTACACACACACATCCATTCACGTTGACGCAACATTTCACCCCCCCCCCCCCAATCCACCCCGACTACAAGGGGTTCTCTGGCTTTAACCCCTAAATAACAGGGCCACGGCACAACCTTACTGGGGTCAGGAGCAAAGCTTTCTAAACACACAGCTGCCTAACCTGATGCCCACACCCTTACAGAGATGTCTCCGTGATAACACCAGTTGGAGATCCGTTTAAAGAGCGTTAAGTGGAATGCATTTTTTGTAGTCAAAATGATGTTTTACAGACCCTAAACAGCCAATACGATGAAGGTCAGTGCAAAGTATGGGAAAAACATAGTATGGTGGCGTAAGTTCGCATTTTTTGGACGCCCCCTAATGGTAGCGAGAGGTTACTGTTTGGATTTTGAAATCACGTCAATTCTTCTTCTTAGTGGAGGGGTGCAGGTTCCAGCGTTCTCTGGACAGAGTGCTTACCCGTTGCCGCTCAGGAGAATGTTTTGTATTTTGCTCTTAAATGTCTTGCTTGTGCGTAAAGCTTGCTTGTGCGGTGTCGCCTAGCGCAGCGCTAAGGAAAGAATTTTGCCTTTTTGGCCCCTCCCCTTTTGCAAACTGCCATCCTTGTGATTAGAATATCATCATCAGTATGTCACCATCATGAGAAACCTTTCAGATACAGAGTCTATCTTTAACTACAAAACGTGCCTGCTACGCCACGAGTCTGTGTCTGTTCTACCGTGTATCTTTAAACTCCCTATATTTTACATCCAAACATCCAAACATTTCACTGTGTAGGCACGGTTCGTCGCATTGCATCACTTTACTGAATGTTTAGTACATTGGTGCACTTTGTACTGTGCAATTTCAAATCACTCAACTGCAGAAAAACTGCACCGCTCATTTACTAAAAGTTCAAAAATGAGGGCTTGCCGTCACCGCCATAACTCAAGACGACTTGTTGAAGGCAGCTGCTCTTATTCACGGTGAAGGTGGTAGAATATAATGTTTTCTTTATTGCTCTGAAATCATTTCACAGGCTCTGGTAGCACACGCATAATTTTAAAAAGCTCAGGTCTGAGGTAGCCCATTAAAAACACTCATAAACGTTAATTTTGCCAGTGGGATGTGAGATTGTGTTACCCTCTTGGCAGAAACATGTATGAAATATGTGGTTTTGCATTGGCTAAAATTGTTCCCAGGCCTCGCTTCCTTTTGAAAAGTGTATAATCTAGCCCGTGCCTGTTTGTCAACTTGGTCTGAAGAAATTGGACGCAACCCACGCACCATGTGCCTTGTCATGATGATGATGGTGGTTGTGTCAACATAAAAACCCTGCAAATCTGAGGGAGGTTACAAAGTCAGGGAAATGGGCTGACTGATTAGTGCAGCACATTTCGTGTGTGCTAAAGCAAAAAGATAAATATAACCCCTATGATGAGGGGTGGAAAGTTACTGAGCACCCTCAAGTACGTTATTAAGTGTAGTTTTGAAGAATTATTGCTTTACTTGAGTTGTCATATAGTCTAGTTTTAGGGAACGTATTACAAAGGAAATACATGATGCAAGTATCCTTTGGTCACATAAATTCATTTAATATTTGCATTTGTTCCTATTCACTCTGAATAAAAAAAGGTTTTCCACGTAAAAATATAAGCCTTGTTCATAACCACAACGAGCAGTTTGACTTGGAGCCAGCCGGCCAGCTTGAAGATGAAGTAACGAGGGTGAGCATAAATGGACCACCAACCCTTGTAACTTAATCTACACGGGTTAAAGGTGCTACGTGTAGCGTTCTGACATCAATAAACCATGGAGAGAAAACGCCTGTGACAAAAATGATGTGCGGAGTCAGATGTATGAGGAGTTCTGCGGTAAAAGGCTCGGCCTCCTGGCACACTCTAGGTACACCCCACTGATGCTCGGCCAATAATCTACACAGGGTCACATTTATGGGTAGATATTTAGCTCGTCTCTGCCACTTTTTAGGGTTGGAAGAATAACATCGGGGCCTCTTTCCTGGTTGCACACGAACCCGGCGATGTTTCCCATCAGAAGACCAGCCTGGCTGCACATCATAGGCCTACTCTGGGTAAATTGGAAATGTCAAAGACACCCTGCCACTCTCCTCTTCAAACTTAGCATGTGGTCGAGCCTCTGTTTATCATTAGGTTCGCTTTTTGGTTGGGAGACCCGAGTTCCCAAGTTGGTTGGCGTGGTGGCATCGTGCTTATTCCCCAAACCGGTCGTGATCACGGCAAAACAACTTTTAAAGTAATAATCTGCAACTTCTTCATATCAACAATTGTCCATTTTTCTACTCTATATAACACAACAGTGATTCAACCTCCAGTTCATGAAAGCTTTTCCATTTGCTGTTCCAAAACACCCGGTGTCCGGTAGGTCTTTCCTGGAAAGAACCCTCTGGTGCACAGGAAGTGATGCGTTTTCCGGCAGCGGCAACAGCGGTTTTGTTTGGAATAAACAGAAGAAGAACTGGGTAGTTAACATGAGCGGCGATAGCCACCGTGGCTGAACAGGCAAAGAAAAGAGCGCCACCTACAGAAACTTCATCAACACAAAATCCACGAAAGAAGAACAGCCCGTGCTGGCAGGTGATCACTGGGAAATGTAATTTCTTATTGCCAAAGGCATCGCCAAATTCAAGAAAAACAAGAACTACTTCCTGGTTTAGAGTGATAATTAACGAGCAACACTTTTTAGACAATCATTATTGTAGCTCAATGAACTTTGTCTTTACTTTATTTATCTTGATCTTTTTGAGCGCTTATCATGAAATGAAAATATGCACTTTAGAAATCAGACTGCCTGCAATGCTGATGATAATAAAACAGGAAACAGTGACAATGTGTCATTGTCAGAAAGAGGAAGTAAAGATGCTGCAGTATCAATATAGTTTTCTGGAGAAATTATGAGTAGTCACCACAGTTAAATGACCGTAACTATCGATTCCGTTTCTTAGTGACACAGGAGGTCACGGACTATCAAAACTAACAGAGGGAGGCGTATCGACCTCAGAGTGTGTTATAGATGAAGTCTACCGTACGTCTCTGCAACGTAGGCCGCGTTTTCATTTCGTGTTAAATTACATTTAGTGTAAAAATGGGGAAGTACCTTTTTATTTTCCGGTTACATGAACCTTGGAGCGCGCTGCCTTCCAGCTGCCGACTCCAGCAGTTCAACCCCAAAAATACTTTCACTTCTCTCCAACTGAACCTTTTCGTTTGAGTTGCAAAATACCTAGTGAACTGGTTGTTACAATCACCCTCACCCCGACCACACATCGCTTAGTCTGCAGCCCTCCCAATCCCTGATTCAAGATGTTCGACTTGTAAGCATCAAACCGTAATAGTTTGATGAAAATTGTCTCGCTGCAAACAAACAAATAACACATATTTTGTTAAATTGTGTCATTCTCAGTTGGACTGAAGCATGTTTTCTCCTTGTTGCTTCCACCATCCAGGGCCTTTTACAGTTATTACCTGTAATATTTTAGGCGGTAATCCTCAAGTTCCTTCTTTTTCAGTTAGTCTCCATCTTTGGTGCTAAGGGGTCAGCGCTGTGGTGTTTCTGCACTGCACTTCCCAGAGATCACCTGTCAATCAAACAGCGTGTCCGGTACTGTGGCGTCTTTTTCCTTGGATTTCCTGTTGGTGAAGATTGAGTTTCTGTAGGTGGCGCTTCGTTCTTTGTCCGTTCAGCCACTGTGGCACACTAACTACCCAGTTCTTCTTCTATGTATTAAAAACAAACCGATGTTGCTGCTGCCAGAAACGTAAAAAAACACATCACTTCCTGTGCGCCAGAGAGATTTGACCTACCTCATATAATCAGTAGCAAAACAGACATTTACTTATATGAAAATGTTCTTTAATAGCTTTCAATGCACTTATCTAAACGGTGTGGAATTTTCTGCAAGGAGTTGTACATTGTTTTAGAGTGTGTGTGTGTGTGTGTGTGTGTGTGTGTGTGTGTGTGTGTGTGTGTGTGTGTGTGCGTGTGTGTGGAGCGGCTAGGTGTCTGGGTCGGGGAGGCGTATAGGCAAGAACAGCGGGCTATGGAAACCGCCGGCTTTTACAGAGTCCAAGCAGCACATTTGTCAACGTCACCGAGAACACGCTAATTTGTAGTACAGCTGTTTCCCTATATGATGTGTTGAAACACTCAATCAGAAAAATTGGGCCGGACCAGCTTGTGTCTACAGCTCATAATGGTCCATTCAGAAGGTACCCAGCCTGGGCCGGGCTTCCACTGGCAGCGCTGGCCCCCGTCTGAAGTAGCAGTAAACCTCAGCTGCTCTAATTTGTAAACTAGGCGAGAGAAAAAGCACAGAGGGCAGCAAACAGAGAGTGTGTGTGGCACTGAATATGGCGGCGGCGGTGGTGGCGGGGCAGGGCAAGAAACACCATATGGTCCTGATTGACGATGATTGAATCAAGTGCAGTAGCAGAGAGAAAGTGTTTTTTTTTCAGCCAGTGAGAAATTTGCGTGCACTGAGGCATGTGACAGAGGGACAGGGATATCTCACTCCGGCTTAAACAGGCGGGACAAATCGATTCGTGATGACCCATTACTCCAAAGACTCCAGCAGGAATGGGCTCGCTACATTTTCAGCCCCCGCCGCCGACACGGTTTGTCCCGGGGAAAATGCCCCGTGACACGGGAAATACATAAATCCCCGCTATCCATGAAGTTGTCTTAAGGTTTTACTCTGAAGTAAGAGTCGTTTTTTTTTATATTGATGTCGTAAAAAAAAAAAAAAGAAAGAAAAAAAAACAGCTTCTGGGATGTTTGAGCAGGCAACAAAATCTGATCCTTTTCTTGATGTCGAGGTCACATGGAGATATGAGAAGAGAAATTTTGGGTGGAAAAAACTCAAAACAACTGTGAAGTTCCCCCAAAATGCTGCTGCTGGCCTGTGACATGATGGCCTCTAGTGGTACACTGGCGATTGACACAGACAGCTCAATCATTTCCTTATAGGCGTGTGCTGCCAGGTCCAGCTGGCTTTGACATTAACACCAGGCTCTGACTGACAGAGGCCCTGGCCTTGGGCTGGGCTCCCGGGGCCTCCACAGTACATTCAGCTCTCCTTTTAGCCTGTTGATTTACTGTCCCCGGTGGCCGCTCGTTGATCCATTTCCCCTCTCAGTTTGCTCACAGGGCACCCCGAAAACCGTCCTCCAGCAATATATTTGCTTTATGATTTCCTGAGGAGCCAACAAAGAAAAACAAGCCCCGCTCACTGCACCTGTTCCAGTTAATGTGCAGCGGGGCCCTGGCCGGCCTCCTCCTGGTCCCGGCGGCTGGGGAAAAAGAGAGAGAGGGCCGCGGTGTCACAAGCTCCATGTGGATCTTCCATCCACCCCCCCCCCCACCCAGTCGGGACCAAACAGCGCGGGGAGCAGGGGGGGATAGGCGGTGTATTATATGTGTGTCAGTTTAACACAAGCGGGTCAAATGGGGCCCACGTGAGTCTTGCTGCGTGTGCATTATTAACATGTGTGTGGGTGTTTATGTAGCACAGCGCCCAACATGGAGCTGACATTAATAAGGGGAAAGTGATGGGAACTTGCTTACATCATTTTGGACGACATGCAGATGTGAGTGAATGGAAGGTCTTATCCGGAGCCGGGGGCCATCTCCCCTTCGCCCCCCGACTTCGGTGTTTACGTGTTCCAAAATGGGAGAAAAATAACAATAAAGTTGTTGGCATGTTGCGTTTAAGAGCAGCAACCTGCCCCGGCGCTCCAAGATAGAACGGCCGGCTGACGCGGGAATGTGTTTTGGAAAAAACGCGGGAGCGGTGTGAACGTACGGGTAGCGCTTTGACAATCCTCCCGGGACAGCGTTGTAGCCAGCGGGGAGAGCAACTTCCCCAACATGCCGGGGGGGGGGAGGAGGGGGGAGGCATTCGGTGATTCTGGGCACCGTGTCCATTTTATAGGCTCTTATTTGACAAGCAGTTCCTGTTTTTTCAGCCATTCATGTTTCCTCAAGTGTTAATGGACGCCTGAGCTCCTCCGTGACCCCACGTCGACCTGTGTCATTTTCTGAGCCGCGGCCAAACCGTGGATATATGCTGCCAGTAATCCGAAGAAAAGACTTGATATATCTAATACATCTGTCAGAGTTTTCTATTCGTTCTATCAAGTCCTAAAGTGGAAGAACAGGCAAAAGTCACCGAGGGGTTTTTCCCCCTGCCTGAAAATGTGATCCATTTATTTCGCGGCCTGATATTTCCATCGATAAAGACGGCCGTTATCTTTCCTCCGAGTCAGAAAAGAATGTATAATATTTTCATTAATTTGCCAGAAAATCTGACTTACAAAGGCAAATTCTTTTCCTGGAACTTTTATTTTGTTAAAAAAAAAAAGTCTTACGCTGAGTCTGTCCATTTCTTACCATCATTATTATCTGACAGCAGAAAATCTGGTTTGACAATTATGAGGTTAATATCTGGGTAATCGCCGTTTGGTAATGCTGCGTGGGAACGGCTCCAAATTTCGAAAAAAAGCCGGCGAGCCCCTGAACGCACCGGAGCTGCAGATTTTTTCGCCCAGAGTCCATCTGAAAGCTGTCAACTGCCTCTCTGGCCCAGTTCATCCTGTTTCCTTGGAAGTGGCCCAGTGGTAAAGTGGCCCGGTGGCTTTTAGGTCAAGCGGGAAGGTGAACAGAATTATGAGAGGAAGCATGCATGTGGCAGTGTCTGCTTTTTTCAGTCATGTGTGTTTAAGTAGTAACCTGACAGAGTAAATGTATTCCAGCGTGCTTTTTTTTTTTTTTCCTTTTTTTTTTTTCCATCTCAACTCAAGTTGTCTTCCTGATGGCAGATGCATTGGAGCTCACCCTTGCGTGTAGTTGGTGAGTGTGTGTGAGTCCTTGTGCTTTTCCTTATGTTGTTTTTTCCCCCCTTTTTTTTCTCCGGGCTTAAACAGTGTGTTAACCACCAGATCCCATTGCTATCAATCTTAATGGTGGTGGGTCAATGTAAACGCACACATGTGTAGGGCTCTCTCTGGAAGCCGCAGTTTAAGAATAATTCCCCCTCCCCAAAAAAGCGAGAGGGAAAATATTCTGGCCCCATTAACAAAATAGGTGCTCAGAAAACACCCCGGCCCGGCCCAGAGTGATAGCTACTTCCTCAGCTTTTCCACTTCATTGATGGTTATGCGAGTTAAAACAACGAGCTTAATGGAGGCTCCGGGCCCTCGGGGGACTAATCATAGCCACGTGACTTCCTCCGGGGCTTCCATGAAAATAACTCCATTACAATGGCCTGTGATATTAATATCGGCTTTGGGAAAGTCGGGCCCGGGCTCCATGGGGAGGGACTCGGTATGAGCAAACAAAGAGGAATGCGCGGCATTTCGAGGCAGCGAGAGAGAGCGAGGGGAAGAAGGAAAGAGAGAGAGAAACAGAGAGAGGAAAATAGACGACTGTGCGTGATGAATGATGGCATATTGCACAGTCATGATGTGCTTCTTTTCTTTTTAGAAGCTCCTGTACTGTATTGTTCTGTGCTGTAGGGATTGCTTGGACCTCGCTAGGTTAATATTGTATTTATCATTGCCGCTGACATAAACATTAACGTTAGAATTTCATTTGCTGGTAGCAATTCTTCATGCTAGTTTCTATTTGCAAGCATGAGCGCTTTTGAATCTGTTAGAAGTGATGTATCTTTAAATAAATGTTCCCTGCACGCAAAAAAAAACTAACAATCACCTAAATGATCATACACCCAACCTAAATCACTTTTATGAAATATTAGGCTGACGTTTGCCAAGGAGATGTGTGTGTATGTGTGTGTGTGTGAGAGAGAGAGAGCATTTCAAAGACGGCCCCGCAGATGATGCTTCGGCCAGGCCTCCATTTTTACCATCTTCCCCTCCTCCCTGTAAACCTGTCATGCTGTCACTCGGCTGTCCGACCGGGCCGTAACTCATCACCAGCTGCATTCACAACAATTAAATCTCAACGATCGCGTCGAGGAAGAAGTCGCCCACCTCGGAGTTCAATACCCGCCGAAGAGCTCCCGGGCCCCCCTCCTACCCCCCTGTCCTCCCCAAAATCCGAACGGACACGTGCACCGGCCCGTCCAACCGAAGGGGCTGAACTCTCGTATAAGCTGTAAAGAGTTCACTGCATTGTAAGCCAGCCGCCTTTTTTCCTCCAGTTCCTCCAGTTCCTCCAGTTGTGGGAGATTTATTGAATGAAACATCACCAGTTTAACTTTTACCACTGTTTTTTATGAAAAATATATATTGTTTTAATGGTGCTTTAAAATTCGTCCCGACCCTCCCACTCGGGGTCACGGCCAGGCCTGCACATCTTTGAGAGGTTCAGCATGATAAAGGGGTTTAAAGGTTCTAACACACTGTTTCTCCCGGGTTGCCCTTTACGTTTTCTGCAGAAGTATGGAAAAGTTGAAAAGGTAATGTGTAAATTTTGAGGTCATATTTTGTGGATATTGTGTGTTCTCTGCCTTTTTAACTTCAAGCATGAGGGCCGCTCCCTTTTAGAATTTGGTAATTTGGTAAAAATCCAATTTAACTTCACATTAAACAGGTAAAGTGCATTTTTATGCACTATATTAAACACAGTTTAATATTTGACCCATTTCAAAATTATTAAAGAGATTAATAAGAATAAGTCATGTTTCTTCACATTTCACTGAATTGAATTTAACTTCATCCTGTGGGAATATTATCTGCTTCAAACTACTACAAACAAACTGAACTGACCAATTTATAGTTCAGCTCTGAACTGGAACACACTATCAAAACTGAGCACAGAGGTCCTGACCCCACAGCTGTTTTTTTTATCATTCACCTTTGGTGTAGAGATTCATAACAGCGGGATTTGAATGATTTCACACGGGGCAACAGTGTGAAAACGCCACATATAGACCCAGTATGTGGCGCTGAAAAAAGACCAAGAAAAAAGGCTGCTGCACCCTGGACCTTTTTCAATGAATGCATGGAATTGCTGTGAAGGGGGAAATTCTTCTCTAAATTTGCATTGAGATTTTAGGAATTTCTAGCGGCTTGCTCAGACCGTGCACGAGCAGCTACATGGCTTTCACATCTTGAAAGTGAAATATTAGATGGCAGCGACTGAGCCAAAGTAAAGGTCCTCCTCCAGGGTCCAAATAATTATAAGAGTGCCATAACAGATCAAACGTTATTTCCTTGACCTTGTCTCCAGCTTGAGGAATCGCTCAGACTATTTGGCTGAACTCTGTTGCAACGAAAGCCTCCGTGTCTGCAGTACCTCTTCGCTGCACAGGCCTGACTTTTTGCACGGGATTAAGAGTCATCTCTGGCTGTTTTGATTCTGTGGTGCAGTAGCGCTTCAGTCGCAAAAGAATTAGCTTAGAGAATAAATCGCCTTTTCCTGGCCGAGGCATAATGTTTTTGAGCCCAGAGAATCCTCGCATCCTTGCAATCCTTCTTTGGTTTCGACGTGTCAGATGTTTAGTCAGACTTGGATACCATTTACAGGTTGGCATGACGAAAATGTAGCTTATTAGGATGTATTGCTGTACGCTAAATCAAGCCCCATTCATTTTCTTTACCCTCTTACTCCTTTTCAGGGTCATGAAGGGGGCTGGAGCCTATCCCAGCATGCATTGAGCAGAAGGCAATTCACACCTATGGCCAATTTAGAGTCCACCTGACTTGAGGAAACATGTGAACACGGGGAGACCTCACAAACCAGGACCAGGGTCGGAAATCGAACCCAGGGCCTTCTTGCTGTGCAGCATCAGTGTAAACCACTGATCCACCTAAAACAAAGCAAGCCTGATTTTCTTTCTTCATTTTTCATAAAACAAAATGTGTTTTCAGGCCGAACAGATGCACTGCATTAATGCACATCTGTCAAAACACTGATTGTTGTCTCGTGTCCCGGGGTTGACTTAAGTGACTCTAAGGAAGTTGCAAAGATGAAAGGAAACATCACAACATCAGGTTATATTTCTAGAGCCTGATGCAATACAGACACATTGTTTGAGACTTTTTCAAAGGAATATGTTCACAAGAAAAGAAATAAAAGCGAATAAGGGACCTCAGACCGCAGCTCCTTTCTCGTTAAGTCAATATTCTCAGGCTTTCCTGTCAGGTGTGACCTCATCTGGTGCTCCGGCTGTAATGACTTAATTTCAGGAAATGTAATCGGCTAAGAATCTTAAACTCCTAATTGTTGATCCCTTCCCTTTCTTGGAAAGTCCGTTGTGTGGGAATGAAGAAAGAGGCTGTGCTGGGGGACGACCAAACCGCCTGCTGTCCCATAATTCACAGCAGTGCACCCCACAGTCTGCTGGCTAGCTAGCTAGTGCTCCTTAATGGTGCAAATTGTGTTTTCCAGACTTCTGCCTGATCTGAACACCATGAAATCAGTTTTGACCATCTATGACCTGTTTGACAAAATAGTAGAATAAAGAAATAAATAGAAAACCATTGACATTTTTATTGCAGATTGCCTGCATTTCTTCTGTTGTGGCTTTGTGGATGCCGGGTCCCTCAGCCTCAGGCTAGATGCTGTTTCACAGGTAGACGGCTTATCAAGATGAGTGTCAGGTGTTGGGGTGTGAACTTGACCAACTGAGTAGGAGGAGGGCGGGACTAGTGTATTGTAGCTTTAATGTGTTTTTCTCTATAAAAATGCAGACTCCCTCACACTGGGTGAACACACTCCCAAAAGGTGAGAGAAGTTGAGCCAGGTTACTTAAAGTCACAATGAAATGAAAAATGCTAAAAGAAAATGTATATATATATTTCTTGCATAATTATATCAAAATCCAATTACTTTTTAAAATCCTTCATGCCGTACATAACAATTCCAACCAATAACAACAATCCCACCACTCCACCCCTCCCACCAAAGAAACCTGCTGACCCTCTGTCCCTAACAGTCCCATTGGTTTACACCGTCACATCAATGCCGAATGATCCCTCCGCGCGCTACGCTCCGCCCCCAGCATCCTGTTTCGACCGGAAGCACGTCAAATTAAGGAAGCGAGACGCTCCCCAAATGCCGTTTCTTTGTCACTTCAAAGCCCTGCGAATTAAAAAATAAAAACACGGACCTCGCTTCATGATGTACGGCTCTGATGGAAAAAGAATATACGGACAGGAGCGAGGGAAGTTGAACAGTGGGAAAGCACATCACGTCGGTGTAACACGCTGTTCGCCAAATGCCCAACAGAAGCCACTAGTTACTCAATACTTAGAGGTGGAACTGAAAAACAAAGAGGCAGTGATGCACTATGATTGTAGTCCAGCACTTTTTATCGTCATAGTAACGGACAATTGTAAAAATGGAGATGGAAATTGAATGGCATGTGGCTGTTTTGAGTGCAAATTTCTAGTATTTTTAATTTTATTTTGGCGTGTAACAACTCCAAACCTTTTTTTTCCCACATGTCTTCAAGCAAGAACCGTTATGGACCCCTTATTATTTAGTGTACAAGATTTTCTCTTTTGCATGTGGCTTCCACAGGTCCATCATCACTCTAGCCACCTGTCAGCTGAGCACCATCAGCATCTGAACTTGGCTCACAAATAAACCCCGTTCACTGGGGATATGACAGATGCATGCTTCAATGTTGATGCGAACACATAGAGAGTCCCATGCAGGCTTGTGCCCAGCCTGTTCAAGCACTAATAGCAAAAACTCTCAACGAAAAGCAAGAGAACTCGGTGGTTTTATGGTGACTGATTTAGGACAGAGCTGGGAGTTGCTCCATTTCGCTCTTTTTTTTTGAAAGGAGAGCTTTTCTTTTGTGCCACCCTTCAGAGTTCAGTTTTAATTTTCAGGAAGGGGGTTAGATTTATTTCCCCATAAATTACGCTGGTTTCTGTGGTAGGACCCGACGCATAATGTAATCTACACATGTGCACAGATGTGCGCTGTGAGTGTGTGGGTGAATGTGACATTACGCTACAACGCTCCATTCTGCAGCACTAAAATGTGGTCATACTCAAATGTATCAAAAGCTGGACCTGTTGTATTCACTTAGATTTTTATAAAGCGGTAAAACAGCAGAAATGACTCTTATTGTGAAATGCTCTCCAACTCTAAAAGTCATTCATTCAGTCTATCAATTTGCGTTGATATTATTATGATAAATTGATAATTTCATCTAAAAACATGAAAGACGCCATAGAATTGCAGTGCTACTTCATTTTATTCCAGTATTTCAGGAAGCATCTTCTTCAATCTGTCAACAGCATGAAATTAGATTCAGCACAACAACCCGAAGCAAAGTTGATGCTCTGATCCGAAAGTGACGGTGAAAGTGACTCACTCTCTCCTGTTACAGAGGGAACGTTTATCCCTCAGTGTTTTCAAGGCTTGATGCAAAATCTGCACAAAATTTATAACATTTCTCCAGTAATTACAGCAAGGAGAGCGAGAGGATTGATTGATGCTCCATATGAAGCTGAATTGCGGAAGTTTTGCCAGGGGTTTTTTGGAATATCTTCTCTTTTTTTTTTTCTTCTGCAAATTGGTTTTCCTCCCTGACCTTACAGAGTCGCCACTAGGTATCATGAGGAAGCTTCTGCAGGGAGCCATAACTGCCGCCAAAGGCCTCTAAATCCTCCATTTGATGGCTTGAGGGTTCGGCATGAGGATTTGAAAGGGATGAAGAGAAGAAAATTGCACATCCTTAAGAAAACAAGGAGCATTTCCTTCCCTATGTCAAGATGAAAAAGGGAAGAGAAAAAAAGAGAAAAAATACATACTAATTCATCATTGGCTTTTACTGCTCCGCCATGGCCTGTAACTCACTCCGACCATGATTCCCTTCTCCCCTTCATACTGTCAGATTCATAATCCACTATGCTCTGTTCTAATGACCTTATTACAGGCAAGTCTACACTGTCCAATAAAAGGTTTACACTTTGAACTGTGGTCCATACTATGACTAACATATTTTACAATATCTCATGAATTATACAGTAATGGAATCATGGAGAAAAGAGCCCAAAAGAGTTTGCCATTAAAACGGAGACAGCGACGAAATCACAGACAGGCCGAGTGATGAAACGGTCTAACGACTCAGCTCCCGAGGCCCAGCGCTGATCATTTCAGTTATTTTGTTTATCTTCTTATTCAGCCTATGCAGATCGCTTTTTATCGATGTTATAATAGCAATTCAATGTAGCTGAGACAGATGACATATGGACGCATGCTATAACCTGTCTCGAGGCATCATTTATAAGCACGGCATGCCATATGGCAACTCCATTTTGGAAGCGCTGCTTCAGTGGATTCCTGAGAGTGATCTGGTACTGTCGTTGCTCATCCTACAGACAGGAGAGTGTATCTTCCCCAGACCCTATTCCTTGAGGACGATATGTAATTGCTTTGAAAGAGCTAGACAGGCAGACAGACAGACAGACAGACAGACAGATAGACAGATAGACAGATAGCTAGATAGATAGATAGATAGATAGATAGATAGATAGATAGATAGATAGATAGATAGATAGATAGATAGATAGATAGATAGATAGATAGATAGATAGATGGATAGACAGATAGATAGATAGATGGATAGACAGATTCTATCAATTTTAAAACCTTGACCTTGGTGATAGGCTGAATCATAATTCATAATGGGAAAACAATGGCAACATTTACTACAGCTTTCGAAGTGATGAACTTCACTGGCAGTATCCTTTGGAAACTGGAGCCATAAATTTTATTACTATTAAATGTTTCTAAAGGGAGTTGACAAATAGTTGAATGGAGTTGATTTTCCCCTCCTGCTCTTGGCACGGGCGTGCAGAGGAAAATTCCCTGTCTTGAAAAGAAAAAAAGAAATGTACTCGCATTAGTACTGCCAATCCATTCATCTTGATGCTGTTTGAGTGTAATTTAATCCATTTTAAAACGCCTGGTGAAAATACAATGTGCTTAAGGGCAGTCGCGAGCATTTTATGAGCACAATAAAATTGTCGCTGCATATGGATTAGATGGATGTTGATATACGGGCATGACGTTTTCTCTTGCGCGTGGGTGTTTACAACGGGGCGTTAATATGTCTGCCACTGAAAGAGCAGTGGCAGGAACGTCGCCACTGTTGCGCAATTGTGCTGAAATTCAGGCTTGCATTGGCAACAATCGTAATATCTGATAATAAAAAAGAAAACGGCAATAACCCTAAAATATTTAGAGTTAAATATTCCTAGCTAAAATCCAGAGAGAGGTCTTGAAAAACGAGCTGCGAGGATTAAGGTTGCTTTTTGCTTCCATGTTTCCAGTTAGCAGGGTCACATGGCAAAACGCTGCATCCCAGACCACGGCTCACACTGCAGGCCTTTCGTTCATATCTGATTTGTCTTTTTTATATATATAACTGCACACATCTATTCTAGGATGTAACCCATATCTGACACCAGTATGAACTGAGTGATGTTGAAAGGCATGTCTGCACCGAGTAACTATAACAGAAGACGTCACATTCATTTTTGTACCTCTGCTTCTCCCAACTTGTTTTGAACACATTTCGAGTTTTGAGGCATTGAGGCATGTGCTATTTCACTTTGGGCACCAAATATATGACAGTTATCTAAGGTAAAAGTTGTAAGATTTCATATACAAGTTGCGTGCAGTTTGCATGCCTCTGACAAAATAGTGATAGAGGATTATCTCCACCAGTCACTGTCCAAGTAAAAAAAAAAGAGGTCCAGGTGTGCAGCAGGTGAATGAAGGTGCATTACAGCTGCATTTGCTTCAACAGGAATCGGTTGTTCGGCCAACTTTGCGCTTGCAAGGCTTGTTTGAAAAATGTATAATTGCTTCTGAGGTCACGGAAAGGACAAGCTCTCATAACTCACACTAAGAAACTGGGAACAGCCTTAACAATATCCTGCGGTCAGCTGTACAGTCGTCCAACCGCAAGATGATTTTGTGGAGAGATTTTCCTACCATTGCTTTGGGTCAGTGTGATTTACGCACATGTTTACTGATGTCTTTCAGATGGTCCCTCTCGCCGGTTATTGTCTTCCACTATTAGTTCCCAGATGAATCACCAGCGGACAAATTGGGGGCTGTCTCTGAGGATCTGCAAATTTATTGAGGTTACACATCACTGTGGACCTTTCTATTGGGTTCCCAATGTAACTAGGGGAAAAACAGATGGCCCCGTGGTCATGGCGTGTTTGGACATTGAAACACTTGGGTTTCATGGTGCTTTTTATGCTTTTCTGCACATTTGGTTTACATCTTGTTCAGGAGAGGTTATGGCAGGCCTCCTTTTGTCCTATAGCATGTTAAACACATAACGCGAGCGCACCAACTCCAGTAAGATCTCAGTGACCCTCCCATTCTGGACGACACCTTTATCATCTACCAAATCCTTCAAAACCACAGATAAAACATTCTCCTGAGGATATACAGTTTCCAAAACCCCTTGCTTTTTTTTTTTGGTCTCTTCCATGTATTTGCTTGCTGTCAGTCGTGTTTGTTTTGAAATGCCTCACACCATAGCAGCCCACCGTTGCTGAGTTTATACAGCAGTTTTCTCTATGCCCCCCCCCCCCCCCCATTCTATTAGCCAGCTGGTAATACTCTTGCACGTTTATTTCAATAGGGTTAAAATAAATGAACCGCAATGATTAAAGCAGATACGTAAATATTGTGTCCTGCAAATGCGTGGCTCAGGGATGCCCGCTGATTACCTTTAAGTAAAGAATAACGAGCTCACAGCTTAATTAACCATAGAAAGGTAGGCCCGACAATGAAACTATTCTAGCAACGCATCTGTACAATGACCACAGGTCTGTGCTGCAGAACTACCTTCATAACTTATAGCTAATAAGCTAACCGCTTTGCTAACAAAGGACTGAGCACTTCAACGAGAGAGAAAACGAGAGAGAGAGAGTCAGAGGATAATTTTTAGTGAAAGTGTTCAGCAAATTGGGCCTTATATGGCCAGCATTTTAGAAAGTATGCAGTTCAGAGTTCACACAAAAAAAAAAAGTCTGCTTGATAAGCGTTGTTGGAAGTTGCCTGCGAGATGAATAGCGCTTGTCTGAGACAGTTTATTTCCTGACTTTTTATCTATTTATTACACTGCAGGTTGGACTGTAAGTAGATGACCCCATAAACCACTCAGTGGTGTTTTGGATACCATCTACAAACTATTACACTCATATTCATCTTCCCGTGACAAGCACTTGGACCATGGCAGATGGTTGATGTTTTCCCCTCCGTAACCGACACACCCTGATAATGATTACTACGCTACGAGTCGGCTGTCTCAGAAACCCCGCGTTAACGTAAATCTGACGTCACCGGAAAAAATACACCACTGCAAAGACACAAAATGTATGGGAATGAATCAATGAGACGCATTCTTTTCTTCATTCCTGAATAACTTGTTTTGACAGGGAGGGGACCACCTCTGCCAAGTTAGTGCAGTTTGAAAAGCGCTGGAAGGAAAACACCAACAAGACCGTCTTTAAATGGCAATACCGGAGCTTTCGTTCAAATCTCGAAAACATATGGAAGCTCCTTTGAAGCGCTCTGGGAGCAGTCGAGGCGGCTGCACAACTTCTCATTGTTTACTTTTCAACCCCCAACCTCCTTCCTCCAATAAAAAAAAAAAAAAAAAGGGAAAATGTTAAACCTTACATTGGTGCACATCGGCTCAGTTCATTATAGCCAGCTAAGTGAAGACTTCCTAATTCACCTACCACCCCCCAACCCCCACCCCCCCCAGAGCATCTCCTGTGTGGTTTTAAACGCTCCCACTTCCAACAAGGAGACCCCCCCCCACACACACACACACACACACCCACACACACACACACACACACGTGCACTCTCCTGGTTTAAACGCTGCAAATTGGCCTGAAAAGCAAAATCCCCTCCCATCACATGACTTAGCTTATCTAAAAAACAGCCGGCGGTCCCGTAACATGTAACGCAGCGTTTTAATCAAATGAATTATGTTTTCAAAAGTGAGCAAGTATTATTTCATCATTATAGTTTCCCCTCTGGCTAAATTTAAACCAGAGGCCTGCGCCATTATATTGTGTGGCTCTGAGATTACTCCCTGGAGAGGGAAACACTATGGGCGAGGGGGCCTGGATGTATTTATCTTTCAGTTTTTCACCTGTCCTCAGATACCGTTTCCTTTTTAAGTCAAGCAGTAGGGATTTACTGGGCTGCTTCCTTCCGGGACCCAGTGGAATACAACATTAAACCGCAGGGAGGAGAGAAAACCTGTAGCGCACTAAAATAAAGTTATGTCAAAACCATTCTGCTCTTCCTGTAGTCTTTCCTCAACCTTGCAAGTATCCTCCGAGGGCCTGAGAACATTACAAGCCATTCAGTTTATATGAATGGGCACTAACAGACTTTTTCGCCATTTTGATACGTCTAAATTTGCAGGCATATCCTGTGGTCCATCAGGCACAGCCTTAGTTTCAATTTAGTGTCTCCCAGCGGAGCCCTGTCTTCCTATTTCAAGTGGAAATTGTATAGGGGTTTTACCCCCATGCACATTCAGCTGCTTCAAAAGCTGGGGATCATTCTTTTACTAGCAAGATGTACAAGCTAGCATTTTGTCTTTTTGGAGAAGCTTGGAAAATCAAGCAAGAAGTACTCTGGGAATAAAAGCTAAAATGAGAGGGATGTCCTAACACTGTCCAGCGCCTGCTCCAGTCATATCAGTCCTGGCTTTTCCCTACAAAAAAGATCAGTCAAAGAATAAATAAATGATGTATCACTATTTAACTGTAATTGAACAGAGGTCTGCAAAAGTCTTTGAAAGGAGAAGAAAAGCACCTGTATTTTTATTAGGGCAGGCTTGCATTATACTGCTCTATAAAGGTCTTGCGCACTGCCAGGGGAATCGTTTCCGATGATCTTTAGAACAGCAGTACGCCTTAGTTCACACTAATGTGGCAGAAAGAGATTTTATCCGGAAAAGAAATGTTTGAAAATGATGTCAGTGAAGGGAACTCATCAGAGAGGGCTGTTAGGGATTTTCGTTTGATTTCATAGAAAGTCTATGCAAGGGTGTTTTAAAGAAAATAAGCCCCAGTTTAAGCTTTGAAGTGTGTTATTGGTGTGTGAGGACAGCGTGGTCTATATCGGCGAACCCGCCAGAAACGAGAAGACAGTTCGCCCCACTCCCTAATCTGAGACGTCACTCCGACACACAGATCCACGTAGATTGATTGGGAAGAGATGGAAAGGGGAGATGGAAACTATTCGGTATGACAGCAAAACAAACTGGCTCCACGGTGATCAGTGTTTCCCGTCCATATTAAACCAGTCAACATGTACATTTGTATCATGAAGATCTATGGTTGGTTCTCTCGCCCACCTCTCTTTAGGCGAACGTTGTCCTATTTCGCTTCTAGGTTTTGATTTGTCAGTTCCTGTGCACCGTTCCTGCCATCTGTCCAACCCTAACCTGACGTCAGAAATAAAGTACAGAGTCTAAATTAGGGGGGGGGGGGGCGGGATAATCTTCTCTGCTGCAGCCCAAATTTGTGATTTAGACTAATCATTTTTACATTTTTAAAATTGTTACCTAGTAATGTAGTGATCCAGTCATTTTTTACATGAACATCTAAACACTTGTTAACACTGAGTTTTGGTTGGTTAACCTTCCACTACATCTCTGCTCACACTGGAGGCCCATCCTGACTTGATGACACCTAATAGGGAAAAAAAACAAAAACGAATGATGGGACAAGCCTGGGACTGAAATTAGCCCCCGTGACCAGCGGTATTCTTACTTGGTCTGGTTGCCTTGGTGACGTCACTGTCCACTCCTTGTTGTTCCCTCTAGAACAGCATCCCAGTTCATACGTGAACACTATCACAGGTCATAGATAGTGGTATCACTGATCATCCATGCACCTGCAGGTGATGGCAGCAGTCACCATGGACGTGATGAATCTGCTATTTTTTACAAAAGCAAAATATCTTTGAGTTATTTCATGTGTATATATTTATATCAAATAGAATGATTGGATAAAGAATTGCAATAAAGGTGTCGTGCCTTTTAACAGCAGGCATTTTTTACCCAGCTCCAGCTCCCTTGTCTGATCCGAAGACTATAAATGCAGCGGCAAGTCTTGGGTTCAGGACTCCAGGCTGGCTTCCAGTTTCTGCCTGCCCTTCGCAGTTGTAGTAATCATATCTGCCACAGCTGCCACTTTATCAGAGATCGTGAGGACAAATAGATTCTTGGAAGTCAGTAGGCCTACTGTAGCAGCTTTTGGTGAGTGATGATTGTGTGAAAAACGTCGCCCAGGGTATAGAGTAAATCTGTCTATTAAAAAAAATCTAGATATTTTCTATTTGCTTGCTACATTATCCCACTGAGCAATTTTAAACGTTCTTTAGATGTCAAGGGTCAAAATAGGCTACGTAGGGTTTAAAAGTGAAGGTTTAGCAGCATTATAAAGCATTATGTTGTACATATGGACTTCTCTGGTGCTTATTTTTGATATTTCTTGCTTTTAATGTGTTGCTTAAATATCTAATTATGTATTTACTGTTTGGTTTAAAGCTGGGCTGTACACAGTGAAAAAAAGATCCTGGGCGATATGAGCTAACACTAATGCTAATGCTAAAGCTCAGTGGGCCCAAATAAAGGGAAATATTAGAGCTGCGCGGCCCCAGTGACGGCGGCGTCTTAATAAAGCGGACCTACAAGCAAACAAAGATACACAGAATTAGTTCTACAGCTTTTAGAGATGACCTCACGTCAACTTATTACATACTTTCCATGTCTTCCTGCGCCTTCAAGTCAGATCCCTTTCAGCAATTAGCCTTGAACCGGGAAAGGCGGTCGGCTCCGGTTTCCCCATCGCTGCGTCCCCATCGTCTTGGACTACTTTGACTCTTTCCCCTCGCGTCCTAATTAAGACCTTAATGCTACCTCCCGTGGGGATCTCGATGCCCTGCTCCCACCCACCCACCCACCACCACCACCACCACCATCACCACCACATCCCCTTCCCTAGCCATCAAAACTGTTATGATAATAGTCAGCTCTGCACAGGTGCAAATTGCTCACATTCTGCGTTCGCTCTCCATCATGGCTGATCATCAAAGCTCTCTCCCCGACGTAAGCATTTGCCCACAAGTGGCAAATTTGCGCGGATTGTCATTCACACGCTAAGTAGAATTGCACCAACCACGGACCAATCAGGAACATCATCCTCGTTCCGCCGAACATGAACACACCCGCCTGTCGTTTTTTTTTGTTTTCTTTCAAACTTGGCCCACTCGCCACGACCAGATCCAACAAAAAAATAAAATACACCGACTTCTTTGCGTTATACTCTCTCTCCTTGACCTTGCTAACTATTGAGAGGGACTAGCACCACATAATGTCTATAAGCTACCCGGGGCAATTACAAAGAGCAGGGATTGAAAGAGAGCTGTCATTAGGATGTGCTTACAGATACCAGCCTGCAGAGTTTGGCTGCAGGCCAGGCAGGCAAATGGGCCCGGCTCAGCGGGGAGAGTCGGGGGGCCAGGCCAGGGGCCGTGGGGGATAATTAGACAGTTTTATCCCAGCTTGTTGATATAAATGTGGCCGGCTTAGCCCCCTACGCCCTCGCTCCGTGGTAATGATCATGTCCAACAGGTGGCAGGCAAACGGAGGGGGCATGAAATGGATACCTCGCTTCCTGGCTATGTCTCCTGTTTTTGTTTTTTTTTTGTTTTGTTTTGTTTCCCGGTCCAATCGGAGCAGCCCTCTTCTCCGCCGCGGTTGCATTTTGGGATTGTTGATGCAGGGGAGTGTTGGATATTTGTCACCATCTCATCACATACTAGCTAATCTCAACCTCCCCTGGGACCCTACTACTGGGGGTCAGTCTTGCAGAGAGTAGAGCTAAACACATCAGTGTGTTTAACTCAAGTGGGCTTTAGAGTAAAGGAAAGTGGACCCTCCTCTTAAAAATAGACATGGTGTTGTTGAAAATGTTGTAATCATGTGTAATCTCCATAATGACTCTACGCTTTACAATAGAAATCAGCGGAAGGATATTTTGATCTAATAGAGAAAACATCTTTACGGGAAACAAATTCCTTCTACTTTCCTCCTTCCATTTTGTCTCCAAGCTGTGTTTTGGACCCACAAGCCTCTGGATTGAGTCATCTCTGACATCAGGGGCTGAGCGCAGCTCTGCACATCCAAATCTCTCATATCCTGTGGAGGGGGGGGGGGGCTGCACTGTTGAGGTATGCATGTGAAGAGGCATAGGAGACCACTCAACTCCAGGCTCCTGATTCACTGTCATATAATGGACCGTTTGGGAAAAAAAGAAGCAGAAAAAAATGATGCATGTATTGTAATTTACTACCTTCCCAGAAACGACTGGAACAGCCCTGTGGCAGACAATGCTCATTTCCCCCGTACAAATGCCTTTTTAATTTGGATGGCCAGTTGAGCAGAAATGTGCGATTATCTCGGTTTTTTTCTGTCCGCAGGAGTCTGGATAGCTGACCGGTTGATGGTCTGACCTTTCGAGCGCCGAGGACATCGGTAAAAAGCTCTCGGTGCCCTACGTCCGCCCTGGTTTGTGGTCTGTCGCGTCCAGCTGATGCGGAGGCGAGGCTCCAGATTTAGGAGGCCGACGCTCTCCGGCCGAGCTGCAACGCTGCATCTTGTCATCATTTTCACCTATAAAGTTGTTTATAACCCTAAACCTAACCCTAACCCTAATCCGAACCTCAGTGGCGACGTTATGCCTAACCCCCAACCTTAAATAGAGATGAACAAAAAAAATCGGAGATCATAGATTTTCGAAGATGTAGCAGTTTTGTGGTTTGGACAAAAAGTGAAAACCGATTTAAGATGTTTCGTGCGGGGGGGGGGGGTTGGGCTTTCTAAAGGGTTGCCTGACGTGAAGCCCTCAGACCTCGGGGTCCCTCCCAGCGGTGGTGGTGTGGATTCGTTGGTATTTTTGTAAGAATTACCATGTGCTCAAAGCCTGAGACTTGTGAGTGATGTACGAAAAGGCCGCAGAGGCGCTGGCACTGCTAGAAAAGCGGCCAGAGGAGGAGGTGGGGTGGGGTGGGGTGGGGTGGGGGGGGTAAGTACACGGGACAGGGCAGCGGCAGACGACCCGGCTGCCCACTGGTGGTCAACGCGCCTGCTGGCAAAGCCCCGCGGTTGAACAATCTAACACTCTATATTTGTTTGATTGCCCACCGCAGCTGACAAGCAGGTCATCCGCCTCTTTTAATCCTCACCGAGTTGTGACAGGAGCTCTCATTAGCAGCCTGCGATTCTCCCCTCATGCTATAACCATTTTGCAGAGCGTTTTTCTTTCTCTCATCCCGTCGCTTTTCCAAGAGAAATTCCCTCTCCTCCGCATACTCTTGACTTTCTGAAAGGATCTTGGCCCGTTCGCCGGCGGTGGAGCCGGTTCACGGGCTTCGGGTCACAGGCGGCTGTAACGGAGCCAGGGCGAGGGTCCATTGCACTGCACATTGAGCGTCCCGTCTAACATTTGTGTTTTGAAGCATTGAGCTTAAGTGATGCAAACAGGCCCTGGGATCCCATTGTAGTAAAAAAAAAAACTAAAAAAAAACATGTGTTGGAAAGGACCGGGGACTGCAGCGGTGTTGTCCATGCAGTCTTTTTGGATTGTATGCTGTTGATGTAGTCCGATACCACGTACGCCTGCGTGGCGTGTTTAATTATAGGGTACACAGGAGAGTAGTCAGGTGGTTCATTTTGACACCGATTTTGTTTTTGTTTTAACAAAGCAAAATCTTTTTCAGTCTTTTTTTTTTTGGCACATCCCTTTCAGTCAGATTCTGTGTCACTGGAAAAGGCCTACCGAATGTTTCCAAATAATATTCATAATTTATTTGTGTTTGATGGCACGGGATATACACTGTGTGTGTGTGTGTGTGTGTGTGTGTGTGTGTGTGTGTGTGTGTGTGTGTGTGTGTGTGTGTGTGTGTGAGGCCAAAAAACATAAACAAACATAATTTAATATGACAAATCTTCTTTTAATTGAATATACCTTTTAATACATTTTCTTAAATCCCTAAAATGTAACGTCAATGTTAATGCTATTTTCTCATTGCTGCTAATTAGCTTTTACCCACAAGCCCTCGGGTGTCTTCTAAACCCATACTGCCTAGGTTTTTGTATTACAGGTAATCCGAGCGGGAATCAAACCCCAAACCCCTTCGGTATAAGCTGAGCTGTATACGGGACCACATTTCTCCATATGTTTCCTTTGTTCCCTAATGGGATTTTTTTTTGGTGCTAAAATAAATTCAAACTCACCATAACTGCAATAGCTCTCTGACCCAGAGGTGACACATTCCCCCGTTCCACCGACCTAGGAGTCTAAATTTGTCTCCTTGGGTTTTTTTTGTTTTGTTTTTAAAGAACAAAGGGTTTCTGAATCCTGTCCAAGGGCTCTGACGTCTTCCAACATCCAAAGAATATTGCCCTGTCATTGTCTGAGTCTATTGACTACTTACTTATTTTTAGAGGACGTCTGAAACCTGCACACACACACACACACACACACACACACACACACTCAAAACGGTGAATAATGACGTTGATAAGATGTCAAGGCCCCGTCGATGCAGCTGTTTAAGTGCTCAGTGCGTTTCATGGGCTGATACCTCGCCTCGCGTGTCCATTTAAAACCGTGTTGTGCGGTTGACTCACATGTGCCTGGAATACAGCGCCGCTCCCGGTCGGTGCGCGGGGTGGGAAAGGTCCTTGTGGAGAGGAGCTATTATTACGGTCATTATTATACTTCATTAAAATCCAAAGGCCAATCTGGAGATGTGGCGTCGTACACACACACACACACACACAGAGAGAGAGAGAGAGAGAATCGCCGCGCTTTGGCCGTGAGGACGCTAACAAAGACAGGAAGATCAAATAATGCATTCATCATATTGTGAAGGGCCCGGGGCCAAGTTCATGTCAAATCCATAACAAGCAAAGTATCCTCGGCCCCGGGTTGTTTCCCCACACGCACGTCACGCTCTGCTGGAAATCTACGTAGAGGATGTATTGATCTTAGTGGCGCTTCCTTTCTCACAAGCTCCAAACAGAGCCGCCGTATCACAAGCAGCGGCGCAAAACAACCCCCACCCTCCCACCACCTCCCTCCACCTCCCAGCCCCATAAAACAAAATAATAAACTAGCCGGCTGCCAAAATAATCCAACTACCTTTGTGTGTGCAAATGCTTTTGTGTGCGTGTGTTCCAGCAGCCTGTGCTCATGCACTGTTATTTGCTTCCTTTCATTTCAATAGATGAAAATAGTTTGTTTGGGTGTGTGTGTGTGTGTGTGTGTGTGTGTGTGTGTGTGTGTACGTGTGTGTTGGAGGGGAGAAATCTGCGACTTGGAAGTTTTATTAGTTGGTGACGGTCAGGTGATTTTTCCTTCATGCATGTTATTGTTTAAAGGAAGAGTCAAATTTTGAGTCAAATGTCACTAAAGATCCATAAAGGTCATCAGACTGAGGACCAAAATTGCATTAAACCAAAAGGTTGAGTGTTAAGATACTCTATGTAGTAGTATTCTTCCATTCCAGTAACATTTCAACAGTCAATAAACACACTTAAGGCAACTATTAGCCCATTTAGCACAATAAAAATATCCAGTCAAGGGTTATTTTCACACCACAAAACGATACAGGAATTGTCAAGAGCATACCCAGGGCCTAACTACTATCAACGCCACTGCTGCAAAACAAAATCCTGCGAAAGAAATACTTTTTGTGTAGTACTTACTCTGCGCCAGAGTTTTGCCCCATCATCATGAATTCTATGACCCTGAAAGCACTTCTGCTGCTCCTGTTTGTTGTGATTGTCTGCGGCGCGCAAACGCCCCTGCAAACAGGAAACCAGCACGCTGTTTATACCGCACTTGATTATTACCTTGTTTATCCGGCCTAAGATAACAGTGTGAGTGACACTAACTTACTGTCAGATCATCAACAAGGAACCACAGGATGTCAGACACAGTGCCAGTCCGTTAACTCCTGCCACCCTAAGACTTTAGTCGTGTATTATGTGTTGTATTTGCCCACCATCACCTACATCATCATCAGCAGCACCATCGTCATCATCGTGTGAGCGGATGGTGCGCTAGTAGCCATCGCGCACACCAGCACATGAATACAACATAAAATCAGCTTTGTGGATGTCTGCCCTGTGAAAGGTGGATTACTGAATATGACAAGAAAAACTGCCTCCTTGTGGATCCAGAGAACCATTGCATCTACAGTTCATGCATCAGCAGTGGGACTAACTGGCATAGAGGCACAGAGCAGATGTAGCCAGGTGGGGGTAGATCCACAGTGTGTGTGTGTGTGTGTGTGTGTGTGTGTGTTATATGCCATTATTATATGTGTGAAAATTGAAAAGAAGTGGGAAAATGAGACGCTTTCTTAGCTTTTAATGTGATGTGAGTGGCACCCATCAAAGTGGTGGCATGTGCGAGGGTGCGAGGGTCTTTTGCAACACGGGAGATCGTGTTTCTGCGGCGGACACCACACGCACAGAATATCGGGGGCCTGCGAAAGCTGGTGTGCAGCCTTATCAGCATTTTTTGAAAATGTCCAGAATGAAAAACACACCTCTCTCTGATTGCAATCGCAGAGAGCTCCTGAAACAAGACCCCAGGAGCGACGGGGAGGAAAAGGGAGATTTAAAGGGTGAGTAAAAGTGTATGCTGACTGGGTGACTTTCTGCTCTCTCTCTCTCTCTCTCTCTCTTTCTCTCTCTCTCTCTCTCTCTCTCTCTCTCTCTCCGTGCAGTGTCTCAAGCCACCTGACCATACTACTGCCTGCTGATTGCCTTTAGCATTTTCACCACCGTTGCAGAATAACCACGTAACTGCAATTTTACTCCTTTGAAATGCGATGTGGTTGTTTATGTGTTGAGTGAGTTTCTTTGAATTTTTTTTCAAATTTTAGAATTTCAAAAATACAGGGGCGCCAATGAAAAAAAAAAGCAGCATTCTTTTCTTCATTCCTGCAACAAAAAAAACAAAACATACTTTTTGCAGATGCGTGTTTTTTGTCCCACAACAGCAGTTTGACTGTTTAACAGCAGCCGGTTCAGCTGCTCTGACTCAACCTTTCCGCCTCTTTTCTCTCCGTCTCCGAGCTCGTCCAAATGTGTTAGTAGCCATCGCCAAGCCGAAGCCCCCTGGCTCCGGAGAAGGTCGAGGCAGCTGTGTGTGGCCCTCTGTCCTTGTTCGGGCCTACCAACTGGTTAATTAGCCTGCCACATGGGGCTGGAGGCGGGGAGATGAGGGGGGATTATGGGAAGGCAGGGTTTGGGAGTTCAGCTATTGGTTTTTATAAAGCGGCTAGATCCGGTCCTCGCTTCTGATTGGCTGGAGTCAAGTTCGGAGTCAAAATAAAAATCAAATAAAACACCCATTAAATTGTGTATTAATATTAGTTATTAGTCGTTAGATGTGAATGAAAATCACCGCTCACACTGCTACTTATGTGTCGCCTAGCAACCGCTTTGTTTAGCTACTCGTTAAAAAAATAAATTTAATGATTCAATAACTACAAAATAAAAGCTCTCTAAAATGTTTTGTGTTCTTTTTTTTCATAAAAGCAATAAGCCACTGCTGGCTGTGGCTTGCAGTAATTTTAGACCAGATTTTGCTCGGCTGTGTGTCGTGCCTAACAACGCCTCTCAGCTATTCTAAATCCCTGCAAGCCACGGCCTCGAGTGGCTTATTGCTTAAATGAAAAGGGGGGTACTGAGTTATTTGCTGTCCTAATGAGCTCTAATAAAAAAAAAAAGCGGGACTCAAATAGCATGAGTCTTGCACACACACACACACATCCCCTGTACTCCGCTGCATCTGCTGCAGCACAGTCCCATCGGCTATCCGGTTACGGCTCGCCTGGCCAGGGCCTTGCATTAGTGGCATAGGAGAGCTGTGAACGGGGAGTATCATATGCTGTAATATGGAAATACCTCTGTAATGCAGAGGCTGCGGGATTGTGTGATTACTTAATTCATTTAGCTGAGTAAATGTTACTGGTGTGCCAAGGCGCAGAGGGGATGGCGGGGGTGGGGAGTGTGTGTGTGTGTGTGTGTGTGTGTGTGTGGTGTGGGAGGGTTGTCTTAAGGGTATATGGCGAGCTCGGGGTAGATGGGAGTACAAAAGGGGGCCTCAGTAACAGCGGGTCCACACAGGGGTCGGGTTTAAGGATACGGTTTCATCCGTCCAGGGAACAAACCATTAACAGAGGCCGCTGAGCCGGCCAGGGCCCACTCCCTCCAGTCAGTACCCGCATGACCTAACCCAGACGCTGATTTGTGACTCCTGACACTTTAATTCATTGGAAAACACAAGTCGGGACCCGAGAGCTAAGTAAGTCCATTAACACCACGCAGGAGTAATGCTTTCCAGTGCGGTGCCAGCCCTGCCACCCAGCGTGATCAAGCAAGGGGCAGACCCAGTTATTTCACAGTGGGTGAAGGTTTCCTGGAGGTTTCACAGTAAAATACGAGAGCTGCCAACAGCATGATGTGAATCTACAGTATTTTATTGGTATGTATGTATCGACAGTACATAAGTATTAACACGGGTTTACTTTTCTGGCAACTTTCTTTTCAGTGAATTACTGTCAATATGACTGCTGCACATTATTGGCCTTTCTTTCGGAGTTCTCTAACTTGAACTGTCCCTTCGTGTAGACCGGCGAGTCATACATCAAAGCAGAAGTAACAGGAAATAATGAAATATGCTGATAAAAAGCTCACAGGGATTATAGAATGTAGCGCCAATAGTTGTTTTGGCAACGATTTATTAGAGAAACTCAGAGTACAAAAAAAAGGAGGCTTTATAGGGTCTATTTGACATACTTTTGTTTGGCTTCGACATTGTAAATTAGTACAGAAGTATATGAAGTGTACATAATATACTTCATATGTCCATATACACATGATCATGTGAATGTACTACACTTTGGCGGCATTTTACTGTTGAATTTTATTTTGAAATTAAGTTACTGCCATACCTCAGGCCCCTAATTTCATTTAATATTTTTTTTATTATTCAATTAATGTAATTACCACTAAATTGAGAAAAGAAAGGATGAGGATTAGCTGTTTTGTTCAGTCAATCTCAGTTTTCAACAGACTATGGAATCAGTGATGCATTTCATTAGCTGTTGGACTGAGCCAATCCATTCCTCCCCCTTAAGAGTGTCTCTCAACAATCATTTTATTGTCCTCTAATCCATTACATAGAGCAGCAATGTCAACTGAGATGTAAATGAATCAAAACACAGCTGCCGGGGAATGGAAAACTGGGAACCAATTTCAACTCAAGCAAAATGGGGGGGAAAGTGGAGACCAAAAAAGCTGCTAAAACTATCTGACAGATTTGATACGCTCTGCAATGTGGAACAGCATTGTTAATTTTTGAACTGGGCCTGCTAAATCTATCACTGCATTATTCTAACTGGGATCCAAAGAACATTTACGGCCTCCAGTTTTAGCAGTGAGCCTGATCGGTTGTTTTAACGGTTAAACGTTCGTTTATCTTCCATTTTAAGAAGAGGAAGTGTTGCCGTTAGGGTGTACAGTCACTTGGAAACTTTGCACTGCCACCCCATGGACACTCAGCTCATGGCAGCTCAGTGGAGTTGTGAGAAGGGATAGTGATTAGAGAAATAATCTATTGAAGGCATAATCCTTTGGGATTATAGACATTTTTAATGTTTAATAACTGAAAGCTATGACTCCTCAGCAGGCTCAACACGTGTTGTTAGGCAAGATGCTAAAGCTGTTCTGTGTCTTGTTCTGTTTCACTCTTGGCATCCTTCTTTTTCTTCTTCATCTCCTTCTTCTTCTTCTTCTTCTTCTTCTTCTTCTTCTTCTCCTATTTGTTCTTCTTCTGCTCTTACTTCTTCTTCAACCAATCTCCTCCTCTTTCTTCTTCTCCGTCTTCTCCTTGTCCCTCTTCTCCTTCTCCCCCTCTTTGTGTCTATGTTTGGGTCTCAAGGTTTGAGTGTGTCTCTGCTGGTGGACCTGTTCAATATACATTTTGTGAGACTTGTATGAATGATACTAAACTTTATTCACCCAGAACATTTCAAAACAATGTCTCAAAGCGCTGTATTAAAAATAAAAAATGACAACAAACAACAAAAACAATCAAATAAAAACTCTTTTTAAGAACTGATTTCCACAGCGATGCTGACTTTGCCCGTCGAAGCTCCTCAGACAGGGCGTTCCCAAGCCAAAGGCTCCCGTGTAGTCTTCGGTCTAGACTTCAAAAAGGGGCAGGAGGCTGTTTTGGCCATGTGCTGCAGGTCAGGCGGTCTGGCTGTGGGGTCTCACAGCAATGCCAGTGGGAATCACAGGGGGCACGGGAGCCTTGGAGGTCCTGGTTTTACAGCGCAGCAGTTCAGAATGTACACAACTAACCCAGCGCCGCTGCAACTGGAGTTTGTCACTTGCAGATTTATATTTCTCTCTATTAAACCTCTTTTACAAGCCCACCAAGAATCTTGGAGATGCAGAGAGAGAGAGAGAGGGTGGGTGGGGGGAATCAAAGGAGAAACCAAGTGCAACACCAAGACCATAACGTGCTTTTAAACATACTGCAAGAGTGTTGGGGAAAATGTGTGCCCATGCCAATCCATAATATTATTAATGTTAAGTCTTAGAGAGTCTGGAGTATGAGCCTTAGTGGCACTTCAATAACTGCCTGGGAAACAAATCACTGATGTTTAAAGGGGAACATAACTCTCTTCCTGGGAGAGTTCAATCAATCTATCTGAAGTTGATCAACTCATTTATGTGTGAAGTCAAGATGTCCAGTCTGGATCTGTTCTATAGACGATATAAATAAATCACAAAACATTTATTTAATTTATTTTAGATTCATAATATCTGATGATTTGTCTTTCGCCCTTTTTTCCCCTGGGAGTCTACTGGGAGTCACATTTATTTATAGAGCCCTTAATCACAAAACATGTCTCAGATATGAGCCTACCTGGATGTAGCTAGACACAAAACGAGATCAGCAAATTTAGAACACAGGAAACAGAAGACAACAAGCATGTTAAGACAGGAAGAAGCCACCACCAAAGAAACCGGACAAATTGAGCCACTGACACACTCACACCGACAGCAGACCCTTGTGATACTCCGAGATGACAACACCATTCCATGAACACCAGGATGACATCAAACTCCTTTCCGTGGTCTCTCCAGTCACCACGTCTAAACACCATTGAACCTCTGGGACACCAGGGCACCGCTAAAAGTAATGAAACAACATGGGAGACAGACTTTGTGGACTTGTTGAATGTTTGTTTGAGCTTTTAGATCCAAATTAGATGAAGTTTATATAGCATTTTATTGTAGGCCTAACACCCTGGGAGCTTTCAGTCACCTTTTCCATCCTGTCCAATTCATTCTCAACCATATTATGTGCCATCACAGGCTCTCCTCACCGTTTCAGCACAGAAGTGAATGCTCTCCATTACAGCTGAGATGTCCTCGGGCAAGGAAAAATCAATGTTTATGAAATATGAGATTCATTGGTTTGCACCTTTATATCCTTTCGTATACACCATATATCACATGTACCGCTGGTACAGTGAGAAACCTAATGAATTAATGTGGCGTGAAGATCTTGCTTATTGCTTTTTGATTTACACCCGGCAGTGTGGGGCAGCGCACTAAAACAAATCCACTTTAGCGTAAAAAAGATAGTGTTGGCGCAGTGCTGCCTTTGAACACAAGAGGGCGTTGTGGGCCTTTTCTAGCGTAATCGTTGCACAGCGTTCCGTCGCAGGCCTCTCGTTGTCTTCTCTGTGCGGGAGATTAATGAGAGGTGTATGAATTCAGAATGCGTCGCCGTCGCCCGTTCCCCGGCGCTGCCTCTCTGACAGGAGGAGAAGGAGGTGGGCATGAGCTGCATGTATATGGAGGAGACGCATATGGAGCATATGGAGGGGAGGCGTCTCACCATCCCCTCCTCTTCTACTCTTTTTCTTCCCTTTTTTCCCTCCTCCTCTGGAAGCAAGCCACCTGCATTATGACAAAATCTGCATCCCTGCTTCCAAAGGGCAGGGTGCTTTTTTTGAGGCAACCTCCTTGACTTCAGTAAAGCAGGAGAGAGAAACGGGCAGGTTGTGTTGGAGCAGCATGGGGGGTGGGGGGGCGGGGGGGGCAGGTTTCACTGGCACACACACACACACACACACACACACACACAGAGAGAGCGCATACTGTCATCTGAAACACATCGGACACGTTTTTTCCCAGGATTCCTGCGACCTTGGCGTTAGTCCTGTCGCGAACTGAAGACCGTTTGCTGAATCATTGTGCCTAAAGATAGATATTCATTTACAGCAGCAGCGTGGGTCAACTAATACCAAACGGGGGGGGGCGGGGGGGGGGTGATTCAAAAGTCACAAGGAGGAGTAAAAAGTTTCGACAGCCTTTTCTTTTCTTTTTTTTGCGAGGCAAAAGAGGCAGGCATATGGCCGCCTTGTCCTCCCACCACAACCCCCCCTGAGAAATGGTGTTTCTCGCAGTAATAAAGCTGTCCCATAACCCCATAACCTCTGTAATATTCATGATCCTACCCTTGGCCTGCGCGCAAAGTTTGTGCCTCACAAGACAGCTTGATAAGTGATAACCTGAGTCTGTTCCCAGGCTCAACCATAACAAGTACATTGTCTACCCGGGTTACCACGGGACGAGTTAGTCCAGACTCCCGACATCCCACACCGGCTTGTTAAAACACACTCCTCATTGGTTCGGCCCGCGCTCTCGCGCAGAGCTATCTCGCTTTGTTTACTGATGTCACAGGCTAGACGGAGCCCATAATAGGCAATGGCTCATCTCAACATTACGACCTGTTTACAAGCGAGGTGAAAAATGACACTTTTATTGCCCTTTGCAGCGTCCCTCTGTCCCGCCTCGCCCCATCCTGTCCTACCAGGTCCTGTCATATCAACGGTGCACTTGGGGGAGAGATGTGTCAACAAGAAGCCAGAGAGAGAGAGAGAGAGAGAGAGTGTGTGTGTGTGTGTGTGTGTGTGTGTGTGTGTGTGTGTGTGTGAGGGGGTGGCTATCTTGACACTGACAGCGTTAATGCAGCAGGGCAGCTGTATCTGATAAACATACATTAATCAGAGGAGGGGCTGGCATTGCTGCTGTGGCACATGAGCGAGGAAGGAGTGAGTGTGAGAGAGAGAGAGAAATGGGTATCCATAGTTTGGCTTACTTGGTAAGTTATACCCTCTCCTAAGTCATGCAATGTGTTTGGTGACACCAACCGCATATACAGCAACAACAATCTTCATCATCATCACCATCATCACAGGGTCCTCATCATCAATCTGTAAAGCACTTTCCAAAACAAAGTACTACAAACCAAACAATATGTAATAGCTGATACGTTTCAAATAGTTATAGTGACACTGACTTAGATTTACTGTATGGACGACAAGAACACTTTGACAAAACGTTATGACCGTCTAAAAAATATATATATATCAAACTATCAAATATGAGATTTTAAAAGGGACTATCTATCTTCAAGCCACTCCAGAGTCCAGGGACACTAAGTGCAAAAGTCTGAACACGTGTGGTATTTAGTCCAGACCAGTCATTAGTTTTGTCTGTCGGCCTGAGGCGAAACTTTATCTCAAGATCTGCAATATAATCTGGTGCCAAACCGTGCATTACTTTGAAAGTGATTCATAAGACCTTCAACTCAGTTCTGACCGACACTGGAAGCCAGCGTCATGAGGCTACAAGTGGAGTGATGTGGTCACTTTGTGTTGTCCTGGTTAAAAGCATCTTGTGCCGGCGAGACGTGCGGACGAGACAGAATAAAGTGAGTTACAATAGTCTAGTCTCCCTAGTAGCGGTTCAAGCCTGATCCCTGACATACGGTTGACATGCGTTTTATTTTGTAGTTTTGAGTTTTGAATAGGTTTCATTTGCCCAGATCAAGAAACCTTCATAAAGGAGGAGATTGTCTCTGTGAGTGTGTGTGTGTGTCTTCTGGTCATTTTCATGTGTTGAATTAAAGGTGTAACACATGAAAATGAAAAATTTCACAATAAAATCAGATGGTAGTGCTTGTGTTTCAAACAGCTGTCTATCAAACAAAGGAGCAAGTGGGTCCTCTGTGTTACAAATGACATAGTAACCCAGTCATGTAAGGTACTATGGGTGGTCCCATACAATTCCATTTACAAAGTCACCATGCATAGGGTGTGAGCAATGTATCACTGTATTCCTCCACCGATGAGTCAGTGTTAATGATTACTCACTGGGGATTACAGTGAGTTTAGGGGATGAGATGGATGGATTCACATCTTGTTTTTAAACTAATTTTTACTCGCAAATCAAGTCAAAAAATCTCCACCCCTATTTTTTCACTTCATAGTCATCCAAGGATGCAAAAAAAAATACCATGTGAAGAGAATAGTTTCTTTTTCTGTCCACAAGAGAGCAGCAGTATCTTCCTCCATTTCTACGTGTGTGTGTGTGTGTGTGTGTGTGTGTGTGTGTGTGTGTGTGTGTGTGTGTGTGTGTGTGTGTGTGTGTGAGTGTGTGTGTGTGTGTGTGTGTGTGTGTGTGTGAGACTGCAGGGAGCTTTCAGCGGCCCCACCGAGAAACACTGCTTTGTTATCATGGCCTGTGCTATTTATAAAAGTCCTGATTCAGCTCCAGCAATGTCTTCGTTTTGACAAAAAAAAAAAGGGATGCAAACCTTCAACTCTCAACCTGAAGGAACAGGGGACTTAAAGTCACTCTTAGAGTAGGTAGGTAACCACAATGGTATTTGTCCTCATAGACTTCTTGCCGTTACAGGAATTAATTGAAAAAATCTACTTTTGTAATGATAATAACAGTGATGATGATGTGTTAAAATCTTGACTTTAATGCCATGTATCTTTTGTGGAGTGTCTGTCGGATGTCTTGCACGGTCCCTTTGCTCCTGTTGTGTTTGTACCGCGTGTCAGTATGTGCTGTGTTGCTGTGGTAGTTGCCAATACGTCTCCAAGACAAAATCCGATACATTTATTGTACTTGGCAGATAAAGTCACACAGCAGTGTTTCCCATATATGTATTCTACCATGGTGGCCCTCCACAGTAAGATCATCACCCACCATGGTGTAAATGGTCTCTTTAAGTAAAGTGTCAGGCGTTGTATTTATTTCTCACATAGCAGTAAAGTAGGCTTGATTGTCTGACAGTAATTTTCTGACTTAATAACACAATTTTCTTCAATAAAAACGTTCTTCCCAGAGGAGGATCCCCCACACCTCCATACATGACATGGTTTTGTGTTTCTTACCACCACTGTTGAAAGAAAATACAGGGAAACCACGGATGTGCACTGATTTACTGGAGATCGTCCCACAGTGCCATCATAAAAATCAAGACTTTGAGCGTGCACACATGTGTTGGGCCAGTGTTTCAAATTCCATCTAAAGGAAGGGAGTTGTTTTCTAATCTATTCAAGGACAGATTTTTTTTTGAATGAGGTTCCAGTTACCATGGAAAAAATGTACCTCTGTCCCACAAGCAAAAATGAAGCCTGCTGCAACTTAATACGTGAGCATGCCTTGATGCCAAAAGCAGCGGGTAGCCTAGATGAAAATACAAAATGTCTGAGAATATTGCTAGTATAGGTGTTTTACTAGATAGATAGATAGATAGATAGATAGATAGATAGATAGATAGATAGATAGATAGATAGATAGATAGATAGATAGATAGATAGATAGATAGATTGAGAGATTCATCACTGAAGTTTTTCCTTTACGTCACACTAATTCCTTAGCAAGCGATGACAAAAAGACAAGCCTACTTTCATCATCGTGGCATTTTTCAGGCATCACGATACTTTAGCCCCTGTGATTGGGTTGCACGGCTAGCTTATTAAACTCTGCAGCTGTTGTTTGTGGAAGTGACCAAGGAAACAGAGGTAATTGATGGAGCTATTAAGTTACACTGTACCGCATATGATGCCTCCGTGGCTGAGGTAAGTCAAGGATACCGAGATGAGTCCGACGTAGCTCAGTCTTTACAAACAGAGCTGCTAGCGAAGTTGATAAGCTGAGTTGTGTGTGTGTGTGTGTGTGTGTGTGCGCGCACGTACACGCGTGTACACACGTGCCTGTGCGCTCATGCATGCATGACTGAAAGGTCAGACTCTATTAATACAGAGAGTCTTTAAATATCTAAATTCAGTCGCCTTCTACTACCAAAAAGATGGATAGTTATGAATTCTCCCGTCAAACCTTTCAACATCCTTATATGTCCAAATCACTTTTAACTGCAGACTAAACTAGAAAGTGAAATCAACCGGGGGGGGAAAAAATCACACTTCAGCATAAAAACTGTGCACGCCCTTGTGTACTACTTCTACGAGCACTTAGCAGAAAAGTGTTTGAGTAAAATGGGGTCTAAATTGTTGTTTTGGTTTGGGCTGCCCCCCCACGATGCTATATAATAGGGGGGTTGAATGTGTCGTGAGGATCGGGCAGGGGGGCGGGGGGCGGGGGGCGGGGGGGTTTCCCAGCCTGAAAGGCAGATGGAGAGGAGGAGGGAGTGGGCTGGTCTCTCCGGAGGTAAGGACGGAGGAGGAGGCCAGACTTCATGATACGTAGAGACAGTGAAGGTTCATACTTCCTTAGGTTTACTATGTAGACTAACTAACTACGGCAGGACAGGAAGTTGCCTCAGGAACAGGAACCTGGGTTGAGTGAAATTAAGAGTCTAGATTCATTGTCAGAAATGTGGGCATATGTAAAATGATAACTGGGTTTAGTTTAGTCAGGATGTAATTCAAAAATTGACCCTTGCTGATAAAGGGTGCCAGGTAAAGGTTTTTTTTTTATATTGTAGCACACTTAAACAGCCATCACAGCCAGTGTAATTAAGAATTTGTCTGTTTGTATATCCATGCCTGTCATACATTTCACCAGAGTGGTCAAAGGAGGGCCTGAATAGGTAATACTGATGTGCGTATGGAGAGTCTACCATATCCTGTCTGGTTTTTTAGTATTTATTTTCTCTGTCCTATTTGTAATCTGCTGAATGACGCAATTCAAAAACCTTCAACGATTCCCCTCAGGCTGGTGGTGTGACCAGCCTGAGCCACCGTACTTCATGTGTGTGTGCAAGAGTGCGTACCTACGTGTGATTGTGCGTGTTTGTGTGAATATAGTAAAATAAGGTCAGCAGACAATTAACTAAACAAGAGAAAGCCCGGGGCTTCCCGGTGACTCACGATGAGGCACATGTCATGTCACCAAAACATCCTGGGTTCGAATCTGGCTTGTCACATGTCATCCCACTCTCTTTCCTGTCTCTCTCCACCTTGAACTATCCAATACAAGCAAAAATGGCTAAAAAAAACAACAAAAAAACCCAAAACAAAACAAGAAAAAGCTCAGCTACTGTCATCAGCCAAATGCTGCAGTACACTAGTGTGCCTTGGAGTGAGCTCAGGTGTGCCTTGAGATTCAAGGACATGGTTTAGGGATGCTTTGTGCAGGTGCAACCATGACAACTGCTAATGCTTGTCAAATCACCTTAAATTAAATAAAACAGCACACACTTTCATTCATTGAGGGGGTTTTGGGAAAAAAACAAGATGCAGCTGAGCTCTCAATTTGCTTGTGCTTATTTGGCAATAAGAAAATACGTAGCCCGACCATGCATTCCTATTTCACCTGGTTCTCTCAGGCCAAAGAAGAAGCATATGAAGAAAATCATAAACCATTATTCAGAATTCAGAATTTATAGAAATATACATTACTACATATCATTAACAGGGAATCTAACTACTTCAGCTCATCATGACAAACAAATACCCCACACAACATGGCATGGTTATGAAATTGTCACATATCGAGGTAACAATCGGCCCAAATGTTCTATTGTCTATTGTGAGGTCATCCAGAACAGTCTACAACTCCAGTACTGTGTGTTACAATCATCCGGAGCATTTTGCAAATCCATTATGAGGCCACAGTATCTCCCAGTGTTCTATCTACTCTATTATGTGGCCGCAATAGTCTCAAACTCCATTATGAGGTCACACTGCCTCCTTGACATTCTACAAATCCATTATGAGATTACCACCAAACATTCTAGAACTCCAATAAAAAGTCACCATTGTCACAAACATTCTGGTGTTTCATTATTGGGTCACAATATCTCTCAACAGTGCTCTCAACATCCATATGAGGTCACAATCACTGTGGACATTGTTGAACTCCATTGTGAGATCACAGTCGTTACAAACGTTCTGCAACTCCATTATGAGGACACAGTAATTGCAAACATTAAAGTCACTTGATCGCTTACATTTATTGGATTTTTTGATTAAATTGTCATATCTTAATGGTTACAGGATGTTATTGCATTTTTGTGTATCTAACTTAGATTAGTCTGCACACGCTATTAGAAATGGGCAAACTGGGAATATTCCTTTTCTCAGCAAACTGAATTTGAATCAAAGCCTATGTGTCACCAATCAGTTCTCTCAAGTATCATTGGCCATGAATGCCACTTAGCGTTGCTGTGTATGAATCATAAGGCCAATTAAGGCCAATACAGTAATGTGTTTTTTATATGCCAATGAGGGTCGAAAGTGACGCTTTGGTGGGGTGAGGGGCTTCGCCTGGGGCCTCGCCAAAACATCAAACGTCACCACTGCAGCTGAGATAGAATCAGCTCCTAACATAAGGCTTGGTGTCACCACACTCCTGGCTTGTCTCTTGTGCAGCGGTCAGTGTGCGGCTAATGCGTAATAAGACATGACACTTCAAAAGTCCAACGTGTGCCACGAGCGATAACAAACCGCTACGAAGCACACTGCAAGCTTGTGGACTCAGCAGCTCCAGATGACAGTTGTTGTTTTTTTGGGTTTTTTTTTTTTTTTAATCTCTCCTCGCAAAAGACGACACAGTTCGATATCATCTGGATCTCGGAAGAATGAAACGTTTTCTTCGTTTGTGCTATCTGCGGGCTCCTTGTCCTTGTCCGCTGTCCTCGGTTCCACTGCAGGTGGCATATTTTGCATCTGCTTATTTGCAGAGACATCACCATGGCGCCCGTGTCATGCCTGGAGACCTCCTGCAATCTCCATGGCGGGCTGTGTGAAATGGGCCATGACCTCCTCTTCCTCACTGCTCTCTCTCTCTCTCTTTCTGTCTCTTCTTCTCTCCCTCTCTCTATCTCTATCCCTCACTGCTCTCTCCCCTTGTTTCTCTCTTTCACTCACATATACACACACACACACACACACACACACACACACACACACACACAGTCTCTCAGAGGCTGGAGGATAATTCATACTCACCAACAAAGAGCTGACTGCACAGAAACACACGCCAAAACTCATTTAGAACAGGAATATATTACAGTGAGTGGGACAGTAGATACAGCTTACTCTGACTAATCTATGTCACAGGAATGTACCTTCGTTTTGTGTTCCCATTTTCCTCTCATTAACCCACATTTACATTGCACTTTGGCGCACTGAAAAATGATCGCTTTTCATTAATACGAGGAAGGTGTTATTTTATGTATGAGCGGTAAGTGGAAAGCCCGGCTGCAGTGTAACCGTGGCATGTCGTGAAGGCTTGGTGGGATGCCGTGCGAGTAGCTGGACTCCATCTTCCTGTGACGGAGGGAACTGTTTTGATGGTAACCAGTGCAACGGTCCTGAGGCTCAGAGATCCTCTCTGCTTTATTTCACTGGCTCCTCCGACTGGGAAGGCAGCAAAGTATGCACTTGATTATTTATGTGTGCGCGCGTGTGTGTGTGTGTCTGTGTGTGTGTGTGTGTGTGTGTCTGTGTGTGTGTGCGCACCTGTTTGTGTGTGCGTGTGTCTGCAGGAAAGGTAGGTCCTCCTCTCAGGCCCCCCGACTGTGGTAGCTTGCTTTGCCTAATACGTCCATGCAGCCTTTGCTGGAGAGCGGCGTGCGGCAGCACTAAGATCAGGGCTATTCTGGTGCTGCCAGCCTGCCCAGTGCTGATAGGAAAGGATTAATGAGGCGGGGCACTCATCACTCGTAATTAGAAACAACGCTAAAAACTATTTTTGTGCCTGTTCCTATGGAGAGAACTTGACCCCCGGGCCAACCCCCCCCCCACCCCATCCCCCCCACCCTCGTCCCGCCAGCCATGAGGCAGTGGATGCCTGCAGAGTTGGAGTAAATATAGGCCCATAACTCCTGCAGCTATGTGACACATGGTTCAATGGAGGGGAGTGCAGATAATTCACAACTCTGGCTCTGTACTCCAGTGACATGGATGTGCAAATTTCAAGAGGCTGATAATAATTGGGCCTCTCTCTGAATATAAAGCTGACGCGTTGCTCTTATTGATCACAGTTCTTTGCACACCTCGACTGCAGATGTGTAAAACAGTTGATAGACTACAAAATGACCACAGAGACTCCCACACATTGTCTCTTACTTGCAATTAAAATGATCTTAATGCAACAAAAAATACAAGACCTGAGAACATTTTTCGTACATGTCGTACATTTTTACTCAAAAATTTTAATCACAAGTCAGAATCAGTGTGGAGTTTCTTTGCACAGATTGGGGAGAAAAAATACTTCCGTTTCATTCTGCACATGAGTCAGAAGCAAACGGAAGAGACCGAGAGAAAATAAACATATAGGACTCAGTAAAAAAACTTGAAGCCTCCCTGTTTATTTCAAACCTCACAAGTAGGGATTACAAAATTACAGTTCAAGGAGTAGGAGAGGATGATAGACCAGTTGAGGGACTTTGAGCAAGTCATGCAAAAAGGTGTGGGAGAAGGCCTCCGTTATAATAGCACCCTTTGTGGAGAAAAAACTAATCCAGCTGTCCATAGGTCAGTGCAAAAATAGTAATGAATATATGCATACAAAGAAAATATATACATACATATATATATATATATATGCGTATATATATACTGTATATACTCGACTGCTGACTATAGACACAAAGAAAGATACATAGACTTGTAGAGCAAAAGTCCATTCCTCTGGAGACTCTGAGCCCAAAGCAGAGACTCTTAAACAAGTCAAGTTATAAACAGTGCACATCAAATATGACAGCTTTATATGGTTCTAATACAGAACTGTGTTTCCAAATAAAAAAAAGGCATAGACCCGGACGCCTCTCAGAGCTGTCAGTCAGGCCTGCCTCGGCCAGACACTAAAGCATAAAAACATGACCTCTACAGAAAAGAGCAGTGTAGGAAAGACAGACAGCACCATGATGACTGCGAGTGTCCCTCACAGGCCAGGAGCACACAGCATGCTTTGTTTTTCTGACCGGAGAGTAATGTACAGTACAACGGTTACATTGATCAGTCAAATAGATCATTACAGGTAAAAGCCATGTGCCACTGTGGACATAGGAACCAACAGAGGGGGGTGAAAGGGTTCAAATATTTTATATAACATTGGCTCAGTTGAGTAGCACTTTGTTGCAATCGGTAATCAATGGATATAAATGCACAAGCTACAAACATGTGGTAAATGGTTATACACCTTTATCATATCCAAATATATTGTGAAGCACCAGTAGACACCAACGTACATGACAATAGCAACCGAAATACAAGAGGAAGTGAGGAACGCGTGAGGACGCAAACATTTTAAAACCGCCTTTATCTAATCGATCAATGAGTCACGCGTAAAACTCAACTACAATCTCCGAGGCTGCAAACTGCCACGCTTGAAAGGTTTGAAGAGACCTAAAAAAAAACAAAAAAACAATTATACACCCATATACCATGCTCAAATGATAGTTGGGGAAAGACTTGTGTGTCACAGGCGGAGGAGGACCCGTTAGAGTTTCAATTGCATAGCATGAATTTTCACATGAGGGATCTGTGAAGCATACTCTCGTTGTTTTCATACTTAATAAAGCCTGAGTGGATATTTCCTGGATTTGTATCCACTAAGCTTGCGAAAACTCCCAAAACTTGCATTCTCCTTCATCTCACTCTCCTGTTGTGACAGAAATAATTGTGATTGCTTTCCCAAAGATGTGGGGTTGGGTAGCGCTATAGCATCAACATCCCCCCTCCCCCCCTCGACTCCAGACGAGCGTGCTGCAGAACAGATGTTATGATTGCGCATGCAAAGCATAATTAAAGAGTTATGTTCTATTGTTAGCCCTGTGCTTCCTTTACACCTTTACTTCCGTGCAAACAGCGGTCCAACGCTGAGCAATCCACACACACCATTATTTGGAAGCTGCTTTCAGGGTCAGCTCGGTTTTGAACGACACATATTTGTGATATTCATCATATCGTCGATGTGAAAACCTCATAACTCCAGTTTTGGTGAGTTTAAATTCACACTGAAGGACCCGTGGGGTTTATGAAATCCTTTCAAAAGCCAAATGGATAAAAAAAATGGTGGTCAAGCTGAAAGACAAGGCTGTTTTCAAGGATTACACAGCGACACCTAAAAAATCATTTTTGATGTTTAAATGCTCAGTTTATAGTCATGCACACAGTCATCATAACAGGAAGTTATATATACTGTGTGCTCAGTAGTATAAGGGTGGTTGAGTATGCTGCTGCTGAGGAAATGGGTGTACTGTGGGTGTCCACCATCCTTTAAATGCACACATCCCACCCTGGTACCTGGGGGTGGGGAGCGGCAGCTAACTCACTAGCAAATGCTACAAGTCTGCCTTAATGCCTGTTGCCCTCACAGTTATCAGTCCTCACACTTTTGCAGCCTGTTAACAGTGGAGACAGCCAAATATGTAACAGTTGATGCGGCTAAAATACAAAATAGATGTTTAGATTTGGTTAATCAACGATCCAAAATGAAGCGGGTTGGTTTGCCTCCCTAGCATGTTGTAGATTTTTTCCACTTCCATCTGTATCTAAAACAGAGGAAAGATGAGGGTACGCTTTATGTACCTGCACATAACCTCGACTGCACGTTGGTTTATTCACTGTGGTGCTTACTCTCTCCTTCAATCACGTCACAAGATCAGAATTACATAATAAGCATGCTTCTTCTTTGAACGCAACTTTCTAAGAGTCTGCATGCCAATCAGGAATTTTCAGACTGTGCAAAAATGGCATTTTTGTTAGAGTGAGGAAGAGGAGGGTTGCTTTTTTTTGTCCCCCCTGTGCGGTCTGCATTAGTCTGCACGTGATGGTCTAGCATGCGCAGGCCCAGCGGTGACACATGAATTAAGGCATTGATAGAGGCACTAGAACAGCACGTGACAGCAGCGTTTGCCTACGCGAGGCAGAAGAGCCCACTTAACTGTAGCTTAGTGTCAGGGACGGGGAGTTTCAAAAGATTAGAGAAGGGTTACAGTACTCTACCGCCTTAGCGACGTTAAACCGCGTCTTCTCTGCTACCTTGGACTGGAGTAAATCAAATCTCAACACTCACGGGCATGGATGAACGGGGGACGCAGGGACGACTACAGCAAACAGAGTACGTTACCACGGGGGCTGGCTTGTTACAGGTGAAACTGACCAACAAACAAAAAGAGACAGAAGCAGGAAGTGAACCTCCTCCATTCTGCTCCACCGTACATCACCAATAGCCCTATAGTACAACACCCACTGGTTATTTCAAAGTGGTCTTCCCTCTGCCTGCAGCCATGCATAGCAACACTGTTTTTGGCTGCCTGATAAGAAATGTATTGCTAAAGAATATGCTCGCGTGGAAGGATGCAGGAATGGAAAAACAAACATACCGAAGAAAACAGACAAAATGTGAATCTGTGGTTCTGTGTATTTTTTTTGAAACCGACACACACAGATGACTGACACAAACCCATAAGCAGTGCTCAAAAAATAAAACCCCATTTTCTCCCCCCGCCCCGCCCCCCCCATCTTATACACTTCCGTGCCAAATATTACAGCATAATTGTATGCACCATAAACATATAGAACTGAACAACAGTAATTACAGTAACATCAAAATGGTTTTTCAGCAAAGAGCTGGAAATGTTTCATAATCATTACCAATATATACATATTAGATCAAGCTCTCAGTTGCATTCCACTCTGAAATTATTGCACAGTAAGCCACTCAGGGCTTGTCATGGTCACCCCCATAAACCCCTGTATAAAAATAGAACAACATTAACACACCAAACAAGTCTTCATCTTTTTTTTTTTTTTCTTCTTTTTTTGACAGGCACTGCCGTGGCCAGCCCAGCCTGAGTCTGCAAACATAAACCGCGTGCCACAGTGTGAGCTTAAAGAGTTTCTCTTTGCCGGTAACTGCCCTAAGCCCGCAGAATATCTTGTTTTTCAAACAGTTAATCTATTTTCCTTTCCTCATGTTCGCTCCTCTGCGGTCATGCATGGACAGCTGACCACTTCTCTCTCTCTCTCTCTCTCTATAACTTTTCTTCTCCTCCGGGACATCAGCCAGGTCCAAACAGCAGGGATTTTTGGCATTTCTCATCACCAGTGACCCCGTGCTTTGGCACTCCAGAGAGAGTCCAAGATGAGCATGAGGAGATTCTCGAATAAAGCCGCCCGCTCACGTTCAGAATCAGCGCGCGGAGCAGCCAGTCCCTCTTCAAAAAACAGCGAGAGTGAGTACAAGTGCGAGGGGTGGAGGGGCTCGCTTAGACGACGGTCTCCACACCGATGAGCTTTGGCGTGAGGATGCGTGGCGTGATGCCGTTGTTGAGGTCCTCCTCGAACTCCAGCAGCTGGCCCATGAAGTTGAGGTTCGGGGAGATGATGGGCCTCCTGGTTTTGACGAACTTGTAGGCGTCTGTCATGGTCATCCAGGTGTGCTTCATCAGGTAGGCGATGACGATGGTGGCCGAGCGCGACACGCCTGCCTGGCAGTGGATCAGAAGGCCCATACCCGCTTGGTGTGCTTCCTCTGCAGAGAGGGAAGAAGAAAACAGCGTGTCAACATAACATCGAACAACACAACAGATGCTCCATTGTTCCGTGAGGGGAAGTTCAGCCATCACAAAGACATAGAAGATACTGAACATCATGGTTTCCAATATGTAATACCTAAACGTAATGCTGAGCTAAGCGAAACGTACTCATACCAATGAATTCAAACGCCTCCTCAAAGTACTGGCGCAGGTTCTGCTTGTTGCTGTCGGTGGCGGGCAGCCGCTTGTAGCTGAAGAGGCCCGTGTCGTAGTGGTAGAGCGGCAGGTGGGTGGTGACGTTCAGGATGTAGCCGACGTTCACGCTCTGCAGCAGGTTGGCGTCCTGAGCGTCGCGCTCGTTCCCCAGGTACAGGAAGGGCAGGATCGGCGTCAGCTCGGCGTTCTCGATGTCCGGGGTGGAGGGCAGGGAGTGAGGTAGCGCCCCCGTCAGGCCGGCGGCCGCGCCGGTGTCCAAGCCCTCGTGGAGGTGCAGGGAGTGGTCGCACAGGTTCTCGTGGCTCTGCCTGAAGCAGCTAAGGCCTCCTGCGAACACACACACACACACACACACACACCACAAGGATGTAAGCGCAAAACAAATACTGTGCCGCACTCTTTGTTTGCTTGAGTGGATTAACAGGAAGTCACATTACTTTGCTGGGATAAAACAAAGATGGCTGAAACTGTCAATCAACGTAATGCCCACCACATGGCACATGTTACGATAGTGTAGGACAACTTTCTCCATACCCGTCTGATTGAAGGCACAAAGATAACTGGCTAACCAATCGCTGAAGAGCTTTATTTCATTCAAACATATTACAACATCCGTGAGCGTCGATCTCCTGAGGACCAGTTTATCGCAATCAAAAGAGAAATTGCCC
>JAXDDW010000015.1:4042500-4205000 GCA_034670385.1 Hoplostethus mediterraneus
ACAACTACTGTATTACTGCTGGCAGCTCTTCAGCACAAACGCCCCGCAGGGATGAGGAAACTATAAGGCGCAATGCCGACTGACAATATCAGCTGGCCATCCTGAGGAAAGGCAAAACACTAAAGGTCAAAGGTTAACAGACATGCACTACCATATGCCAGTTTTCTATCGGCTTATATTGCTGCCAAGCTTTTACCGCTGCTAATTCTGACATTGCTTTTAAGATGGTTTACTCCCCCCAGAGTCAAACTACTGCCCGTGAAATTGCGGTTTCTATAACTTTTTTTTTGTACGGGAAAGCCTCCTTTCCTTTTTTCCAACCATCCTCAACCAGCCGCTCGTAGGCGCACTTGCGTCCTCGGGCCTCGGCAGCCCCGCTGTGAGCCCTACCTTTGAGGACGATGGGGTCTTTGCCCTCCCTCCTGAGTGACTCCAGGACCACGTGCAGCGGCTGGGAGGGCGTCACCCTGGAGGGGTCCGCGGTGCTCTCGTCGTAAACCACTATCTCTTTGGAGAAGATGCCCTTAAAGGAGTCCTTGCCCTCGCGGCAGGAGATGAGGTCCAGCACGGTGATCTTGCCCTGCTGTAGCCGCCGTCGGCTGATCTTGTCCGAGCAGTTGATGTGCACCGCCCCCCGGATGTGGCTCTTATTGTACTCCATGAAGGGCCGGCAGTCGATGATGACCGGCACGGGCCCCACGGGGTGACCCATGGGGCAGCAGGCCATGCGCTTGGCCAGCTCATTGGCGTGAATGATCCGCACGCTGGACAGGGCCTTGGGCAGGCCGGAGGTGAGGCTGGGGGCGCTTAACGCTTCATGGTTGCTGACCATCAGGGTGGAGGGCCCGGCATAGCTGAGGTTGGGGCTGCTGGCGCTCACCTGGCTGTGGCTGTGGCTCTGGTTATCCTTCTCATAGGTACTCACAGAGCAGCAGCTGGCACTGCTGCATCCACACGACAACGAGCGCGTGGAGCCGTTGGATGAGGGCATATACGTTACGAGATTGGTCGTCGCGCGGATCTTCACCACAGTGGTGCTGATGACCGTCTTGCTGCTGCTGCTGGTGGTGGTGATGGAGTCCAGGTAGCTGGTGTCCAGGCGCAGTCGGAGTTCCTGAGGTCGGATCGGCCTTGGCAGCGCCACCACAATTCTGTCGTCAAGAGGAGATGGAGGCATGGGGAGGCCGAGGGCTGGACGTTTACGGAGAACTCAACAAGCCGCTCTGTGGGAAGAGTGACAAGGTCAGGGCTGGGGAATTCGCAATGGGGGGAAAACTTTGGAAAATAGAAGAGAAATGGCATTTTGGTTGCATCCACTGACTCGGTAAAATGCTATGAATGAATGAGCCAAGAGCACACAGGCCTCATGTCTGTTTGATCAACATGCAAACTAGAAAACGGCTGCTGAAGCCAAATATTAGTAGTGACAACACCTGCAGGGCAACACCCGAGTTGGAGGAAAGAATAAGGCATAACAGACTGTCCCTTATAGCAGGAGTGAAATCAATACTAGAGTCCCATGAAGCCTGCAATTAATATGAATCATCCTCCAAAACGCACATGTGTGCATGTGTGTGTGTGATACTGAATTCCCCCATCCCGAATATGTGACCAAGTGTGTTTCACGGCGGAGCTTCACACAGCTTTCCTAATAGGAGTGTGACAAAAAAGATAAAATACTGCATCAACGCTACGCCGCAGTTTGGTCTCTCCCTCAAATGGAAAGTCGGGGTACAAAAAGGGGGGGGGGTGCAATTCCTTTTGATCAACAGCCTAAGCGTTTTAAAACCATGTCATCCTTCCACATTATGTAAAGACACCCGCGGAGCATTGCCTGTCCTGGCCGTTGCCGTGTTATTCAGCGCGGTGCAGGTTCAGCAAAGCGAAAAATCATTCATGGCAAATTCATTGAAGAAACCGGCATGGGAACGTGCCGAGAATATGATATGGCTCTCCGGATGAGATGAACTGATCAGATGAGCTCAAATAACCCCGAAAGCAATCCGATTTCCCATCGCATGTCAATACATTAAAAATGTAGCGATGCTTGTGTATCATATAAGGGAACATTGTGTCTTCTAACTTTTTCGCAACAGTAAGGTATAATAAAACACTAGTAAAAAAAAAAAAATCAGCCCAGGCCGTTATAAAGCAATACTCAACCATAAACGTTGCATTTGCGCACCTATTTGACATTTCTTCCCTTTAATTATGTAATCACGTGAAATGTCTCTGCTCTTTCTGAGCATTAAGGTCTGCGCCGTCTCTTAGTGAATCCTAACAACTACAACTTGTACAAGACAGTGACATCGATTCATTGATTTATAAAAAAAGAAAAAAAAAAAAAAGAAAAAAAAGTTGTATTCCTCCTTACCAATATGTTGTGCCTTGCGGTTGACTGAAGACGGATTTATTATTTCCGCTCGCTGACAAGGTTGCCTCCATTCAGTCCGTCCCAGTGTTGTGGATCGGCAACATTTTCACTTTTACCCTGCTCCCCAGAAATAACATTGAAGGAAGTCAGCCAACCTACAGAAGTCGCGCTCCGGGACTGACGCGAATGTGAGCCAATGCACGACTTCATTAATATTAAATTGATCCGTTTTGTACAGTGAGGTCCAGCCCTGTAGTGGGCGGGATTTGGCCGAATAGACGAGCCTCTATGGCTGGCGGGGATTGTCGCTTGAATTGCGTTCGGTCCCAAGAACGAGCAGGGATGATGTCATTGGCAGCCAATCAAAAGTCTCTCCAGGAGAATTGAGGAAGAACGGTGCTGCCTTCGTGTACGACTCGTAAACTCCTACTTCCGAGTGTTGCATATGAGCTGCCGCTGCATTCAACTGCTTTTTGACACGTCAAATATCAACAACATCAACAAAAATAGTTTTTTTGGTGGCTATATTTTAGAAATAAAGCAGTACAAATGAGAAAAAGCACATCAGGCATGTAACTGATGTTTGAATGAATTAGTCAACCAAATGCATCACTTTGCCATCTGCTGTTAATATGTATGGCCATGGTGTACTTGCTGCAGAAATATTTTTGTCAGGATTGTAGACAAAAACATTTGCGCCACATTGTGTGCACAGGGTTGCTGGCTAAACTAGTTCTTCGCATACCAACCCCAACTGCCTGACTGTCTGTAAGTGGTGGAAAATATTGTGTTGCCTTGTGGGAAAAGTGTTTCCATTTCTTTTTCCGGTTGGTTGCCTTTGTTTACATCTCCGTGCTAACATCTCATGGACAGCTCTTTCAAGATGAATTGTTTGGAGGCTTGCTGAGCTTGTTAAAGGATATATGCACCTTCATGACCAATCAAACGGCTCCTAAACCCTCTTATTCCCTTAGTCGCCTTTGTTGCTCATTCATTGCAGAAATTGTTGTTGTTGGTCTCTGAGTTTTTGGTATTGCTATTTCCAGTTTCCATGGGTTACGGTTACCACTTTAATCTTCATGCTCCCCCACTGGTATGTAGTGCACATAAACAAACAATATGAAGTCACACAGTGAACATCCACTGGGCACGTGAAGTGACGCTCCTTGTTCATTTGAACGAGGGCCTGTGTAGAAATTTTGCAGAGGATTGTGGGAAGGTGAGAGGCCAGAATTTGGGAGTGTAGCAGCGGGGAGGAGTAGACCTCTCGGCTACTTTAATTTGTTCCTCTTGATAGAATGGAGCAAGGTAACATCAACAATCCTGCGACCCATGAAATGCATCTGTATTTTCTGAATTTATACACAACTGGTGTCCCGTCAAATTTTAATCTGAACGGGAAGACATTTTATTTGGTGTTTTGTAGAACCTCCTTCACTGACAATCAACCTCAACAAATGAAACTAATAAAATAGAGTTAACTCTGCCCACAACCCCAAAAAATAATATATACATGGCAACATTACTTGACTACTTATCCCTTAACATTCAGTCAGTATTTATTTTGTAGGCAACCCTAGATAGCAAAACCTGTATCCATTACAAACACACCCGCTACCACGCCCACAAGATGGCCAATATTTTCAAGCATAATGTTGTCAGGCATCAGGGATGGACATTCACTGACATTCACTGTATGTTCGACTGTATATTTATTTATTTATTAAGTCTGACTTCATTGTAAGCACACCTGAATCTTAAAATGCTCTCCACTCACTAAACGTCACATCTTGGCAACTCAGGAGTCCAAAATCACCACTTTCCCAGTAGTATTTACCACTTTGTCGGGCCATTCATATGCGCCTCATTTCGTAATTGCAATATTTCCAACAGCACTTGAAGGCAGCAGAAGTGGCCGCATAGGCCTCATTTCAGTCCAAATGTTTCCTAAACCTTACTGCATGCAAGTACCATAAATACCCTTCACAGGGCACCTGTTGCTGTTAGCATACTCAACCAGCAAATACACCAGGTACCTTAAAGAAAAACCTTAAAGTGGGAACTAAAACTGTTGTCTTTGTTCTGCTGGTCTGCTGGTGACCAATCTCCTCATATTATATAGTATTTCTTGGCTTGACTCAGGCTTGTCAGACCACCAGAAGCTTCACATTTTCATGACCTCGCTCACTGATGGATGTATTATGTATTATGTATTAATAACTAATTCAAAAATCTGTTGATCTTTCAAGTTAAGGCCCTGGCTAGAAGCACTCAAGGACTGTTTGGAAAAACAAGTGAACAAACCCCCAACCTGAATCTTGATTAAAGTTCTAGGTTTGCCACTGAAGCCATAGTATTAAAAGTCAATAAAAAAAACAACCCAAAAATTGTAGACAGCGGCTTGCTCGTGTAACACAACAAAAGTGACCCTGTAGCATATGCCAAAAATGGAGGTAACATTATTGGTAGTAATAAGTAGGTGTGTTTGGCAGGAATACCACCGAGTGAGTGCCAAGTTGGCTGACTGCACGGCCCCCATACGACAGGACGCATGTTGTGGCAAAGGGTCTCGCTGGCTTCGGACCCCAAATATCATCTGAGCTCTCTCTTTATCCTCATTGGCAACCTCCAACAATGCAGGACATTTATTATTGCTTCTATTCTTAGCGCTCCATACACAGGGGTATTTATAAATGGACACAGCTGATCAAAGCCCATCCAAATTGAATTCTCAGCTACTCCTGTTTCATTTGTGATAAAGGGTAAATGAACAAGCGACCCCCTGCCTGTGGCGGAGCGGGGGGGTCCTCGAAACACAGATGCCGTTATTGAGGTTGTGCTATTTCATCTATCCAATAAATAATACAGTCAGTATTTCTTCTTGTAACATCGCAGAATGGGAAGTTAAGCCTTTCAAGGACAAACAGTACCTGTGACATTTGACTAACAGGACACAACGGTGTCACAGCGCTCTGTCAATCGTACCATTAAAGAAATGACACAATCTTAACTTCAGATCTGATTTTGTTATCTAACAATTGTGGTAGAGATGAGGGCGGCAGTCTTTCCAAATAAGCAGCATACACTTGAAACATCATTCCTTGACACAGCAGCTAATCTATTGGGAATTCAAACAATGGATGTGGTATGAACTGAGCAGCTATGTAAACCAAACTGGTTTCGCCTGTGTGGCAAGTTTTATTCTGGTAAATGTTAGTCATGCTCAAGCCGTGAGACTCTGCCTTACGTAAGTAGACATTTGTGACTTTTGAATTTTAGGCAAAGCTGTTCTGTAGAATGGAGAAAAAGAAAGGTCACTACCAGTGGTGGGTCACTGGCAGAGGACTTTCAGAGGGGGTTTTCCATGAAAGCAGGATTACACAGGTAGCCAGAAAACTAAACATGCATTTTAGGTTTTGGGATGTCAGTCAGTCATACAAAGTGATGATCTAATGTAATAGCAAAATAGTTATTTAACTCTGGACAAAAAAAAATGTCTTGGAATATCCTGTGTGTAACCAGCCTTATTTTAGCCCCATAGTGAACAACATGCTAAAGGTGATAAGCAACCTATTACACATTATGGTCAAATGAACTCAAGCCAATGGGCTGAGCCACAATCCTTAATTCATATTTTGATAATAATCATAATAATAACTTTCATTTTTAGAGAGCCTTTCAAGGTAGCCAAGGCACGTAACAATAGAAGAGAGAAGAACTAGATATAGTGAAAATATCAGCAGCATGACATGGACACAATACAAACAATTACAATTACAAACAATATAAATGCAATACAGCAATACATCTTTCCTGTCATTAACATTCTATATGAAGAGCTCCATCAATCACACCTGTTTTTGTGCTCGATGCCATTTGTTTTTTTGTACATGAACATAAAAATGGAAAGATGCCAATATCACGTTAATAACTCAATTCTATTGTCATGGGATGTGGAAAACTGACAGCACATCGATGACAACGTGGTTTATGTTGATGAATACTGCAGTCACTCTTTCGTTATTCTTTTTGAATAGTTTAACTGCATGGAAAACTTCTCTTAACAGCAATTTCCACACTTATGTAAGGTCTTGGATTGGATTGAACCTATACCTCCAGTGCTAGTGACTGAGTTTTCTTCCTGTCTTAATGTCAGCCCATGGAAAGCATGACGGAGCGAGGCCCGCGTATCCGTTCACAGATCTCACACCATACACAAGATAATGTCAAATTTTGATGTTAAACACTGTGAAGTGGTTAGTAGTTTTCTTTTTTTGTGCATGGAAAAACTGACGTTGTGCGTCGTGTGGTATTTGCTGCAACCCAAACCGCTTCCTGTCTTCAGCGAGGCACCAGCTCAATGTCACACTTACAGCACAGCACAGGAAGAACTTTAACCTCATGCAACTTTGGAAACCAGGTGTCATACATACGTTCATGGTGCGAGGGCCCTGGTTGGAGAAGAGTGTCTGAATCGCAAATCAGTGTCATTTTCAAGTCCTTCATCCAAGTTTTCCTGTATAAATACTAATTGCCCGTTAAGTCTTTAATATGGAAAAATGCCCCCCTCGACCAACCTCTCGTCCCATCTGGGATGGGAAACTTACCTAATTTCCTCTGCGATGCTGAGGATTTAAGAGATGGAAAGATTCTGCTGCTTAGGGTTTCTAATAGGGAATGGCACAGATGGGCATACTGCAGACTCAACAGCTTGAAAAGCAACATGTCCACTGATGGGAAGGAGAGACACTGCCAAAGATTCAACAGTCTGTCGACCTATGCCCCTTTACATGCTGCATGTTCATCGGCTTCCAGTCAGCTAACACAGCTGAAGACGTAGCAAACCCGCTGAAACGCGATGGGGTGATCAGCCCTTTTTATTGACGTTTTAAATGCATTCCATTAGCTTCGTTAGCTAATTGAGCCATATTTTAACTAAGGACCGACACAGACGCACAAAATAACATCCTGATCATCATCAGAGCGTGGGCTGTTACCGGGTAAAACTCTTTATAAAGACCCAATCTACAAATAAAGTATGGTGTCCCCTTTTTTTTTTTAAACGCTGTCACGCCACTACCGGCTTTGTTTACCTTTTGATTTATGGGATGCAATATTGTTTTTGTCACTGAGATTTCCGGAGGATCGACTGTCTGTGACAAAGTTTCACACGTATTGTGAGGGCGGAAAATGAAAAAAAGTTCATGTAACACACTGTAACTTTTTATAAGCTTCCATCTACAGGTCAAAATATCCAAGAACATAACATTTTATTTTCCCTCTCCATGCATTTTACTTGACTGGTTATTGTAAGAAGACTAGTAAAAATGCATTCTTCAAAAAGATTCAAAACATAACAATAAATGTGTATATGAGAAATATATTTTGGCAGTCATCTTACGACACCCCGCCTCCTCCAAGAGGAGCCCCAACCCGAGACTGAGAACCACTGAAATTAGGTGATGATCATCTGCAGTTACATGACTTACGTCGTGCCACCTGTTTTCAGAAAACTGTTGAGAATGATTTTTCACTTAAAGGACGAATGTTTCCTTCAAGTGTTTGTCTGTGAGTAGAGGCCACTGGCTGTGACAGATCACCAGGAGAAGTGTGGTTTACATCCAACCATAACAGCTCCATCGCTGTACTCATAACAACCCTGTTTTCCCCGAGTTGGGCCAGTCTGCTCAGTATTATTCATTCAAGTTGGCACGTCCCTTTAGCCTGGACAGGGGGGGGGGGGTGGGGGGGTGAATCATCCTCAGTCACTTAGCAACTGGCAAATATTGTTTGGTTAACAATCAAAAAAACACAAACATTCACTCCCGCTCACCCTCACGTATACATTGTCGATGATGCAACCTCAGCTAATCTTGATATAGATATAATAGGTGATACGTGCAGTGACTGCGTGTGCTTGCAATGTGTTTCACCTCATGCATCGATGAAATGTGAGATAACGATTTCAAGAATAGCAAATATTGTCATTCTGCCTGCAGCGCCGGGGGCCCAAATTAATTCTGACCTTATCCCAGAATGGAAGCATATCTTACACATGGATGGATTTACACGACTGAGGGTATTAGATGATGCCCCCTGTTATTTATACCCGTGGCCCACAGTCAGTCTCTGTTTATTAAATGTTTGTATCTTCTTGGAGGTTATAACCCGCGGCAGCGACCCCCTGAGTCGAGCAAGTTATTGGAAGTCCTCATTCCCCTTAACCTCGTTGGGTGAGGCTGAAACAAACACAGGGATGTTGGCTCAGCGCTGTACGCCGCACAGTATAAATAACAATGACTCTCTCTGCGCCCGTTGCTAATCACGTCTAAATAGCAACTGTTTCTAGGACAGGGGGTCACCTGCTGCGTGGCTGGGTGCAAGCCAGGGCCTTTCAGCTCGGCATGGCTGTCCCGGAGGGGACCGGGGGTTTAGCCCCCGTTAGCAGCTGTCTCCGTGCATGAGGAATGGATTTCTATAGACTAGTGCTGTAATACTAATACTCAAAAGGGGGATAATGCATAGGAAAAGGGGATGCTGGGTAACAGTGAGCTGAAAGGAGAATATTGCCAGGCTGGGTTAAAAGGAAAGCCCGAAATTGCAGCACAACGCCCCCTGCTGAAACACCGTCACCCCACGGCTTTGTTAAAGTGGCAATCTAGAAGATACGTCTTTTTCGTGCTAGGCGGTCATCGCTGTGGTGTTTCTCTACTTCCCAGAGGTCACCTGTCAATCAAACAGTGTGTCCAGTACCTGTGGTGTCTTTCTCCTCGGATCTCCTGTTGATGAAGTTTGAGTTTCTGTAGGTGGCGTTCTTTGTCTGTTCAGCCACGGTGATTCTTTCCATTTGTACAGTTTCTAAACCCTGAATTAAAACACACCTGTCATTTCAAATACGACGGGTGCTTTATTCTCCATCTCCAAGACAAACGCTTCAAGAGCGAATGTGAATACACGCCATGTATGAAAGGTCAAATAAAGCCTGCGTTGCATCCCTACGTCCAACTGGAGGGATGAGGAGGACCGGCAAGTCATGCTCTTTGATGGTACACGTTATATTTGAAAATTAGGTCATGCACAGGCAGATTTCCTCCTCTATCAGACACTGACATAAATATCGTCAAATAGCTTGTCTTGTTTCCATCAGACTAATGGAGTTCCAGTTGCTGCGCTGAGCCATTATAATAACTGTCCATTATCTTAAAGCTTTACTAAGAACTTTATGTAAAAATACATCCATCTTATTATCCTAAATGCCAAAGTGGAGCTGCAATAGAGAAAAGTGGCACATCCCCTGTAACTGAGACCCTGTAGATCGGGCCCTACTTGCCCAGATGAAATTCTGGTGCCAGGTATGGTCACTTCCCCACCCACAGGAAGCGGCAAATAGAAACGGCCTCCTAAAACAGCAGCCGGCGAGCTCACCGACGGTAGACGGCTTTGCCTCTCTCGTCTGTTTGGTTTCCTTCGGTATAAAGCGATCAGACCGGCCTGGGTTGGTAAACATGAGCGCGTCATGTGCAGTTCACTGACGTCACGTTACAGGATTTCTGGTTATTAAAGTTCAACATTTTCAAAGCTTTAACTGTTGTAGATTTGTTCCTAAAAGTGGTAGAAAATATTATTCCGATTAATATTATAGCTCCACATAGTTCTTTACACTGATAATTGAATTTGATGTTAAAATGCAAGCTAAAATGCTGTAACGTACCTGACTTGAACATTATAAGCTAAATTGTTCTCATCATTTGTTTTTGTTATTCTGCAATCTGCAGCTGTAACCCGCGACTGAAACTGCAAACACATCCTGCACACGGCCGTTAAGAAACACAACCGAGACCGCATCACATGACCGGCGTCTGCTTCTTCGTATCTTCTAACCCTTCCTCCAAGTCTCCAACCAGACAGGTGTCCTTCCAACGCTAATCTCTCTCCTTTCCCACAAACTAATAAAGTCTACTATGAAGGAGAACCGATGAGCGTGCGGATGACTGGAGATTGGTGATTAAGACGGATTGAGAGAGAGAGCGAGAGAGAGCGAGAGAGAGAGAGAGCGAGCGAGGGGGGCGAGGAGAGAAATAAGATCAGTGAGACAGTAGTGAAGAGTGATGTGTGTCATTTGGTGATGTCATGGATCCAGGCGTCCAGAGTGACAGTGGTGGTGGTAACAGCCTGAGTCAGAGGATGACATCAACCCTACAGGCTGTCAGACAGGTTGTGAAAGGGCTTAGTCCCACGCTCCCATTGTCCTCTGGTTAATGCTGTTATTCAGCCAGCCACCGGCCCTACCATTTGTTAATCTGACCTAACACACAGTTTAACACAGGACAAAGACACACAAACAGCAATTTTAAAGGCCGGGAGAGAAAAAAGGCCAGCGGCAAAATGTCAGCCCGTAATACACACGATCACAGCTTTTTGAACACAAAAGGAGAAACACTGTGTTTTGAGTGAGGTCAGGGAATGAAAATTTACCCGTGGACAGATTCAGCAGAGGTTACACAGCTTGGGACGATTAACTCCTCATTTGGCTCCCGCATCATTGCGAGATGATACCTTGATGGGTGTAAAAGTAGTTTCATGAGGGTTAAGAATTGCTGCTAATCCGTTTGCAACTTTTAGATCCCACAGTCAAATCACAGGCCTATTTTATTTCTAATATTTCCAAATAATACAAATGTAAATTAATTATTTACAGGTATTGTCAGGGCTTGTATCAAAAACATGGGCAATAAATTTGAGGTTGGAAAAAAATGTCTTGAAAGGAATTATATGGATGTCATTAAATAAATGTAGTAGTAGTGACTGACACCACTACTGACGCCATTCTCCAATTCCTGATTGAGCCTTTAACAATAATAATAATTATAATAATAATAATCTTTGGGCATTATAACTGTCACAAACAGATTTATTCAGGGACTCAATCTCAACATGACCAGGAGGGCCCTGTCAGCTCATAAGGGGTTAAAAGATCTTTCACTAATTCATTTAAGGACCTGTCACCCATTAGGCGTAAAAAAAAAAAAAAAAAAAAAGGCTGAATGAGATATCAAAAAGTTCAAAAACATTATCTGCAATAAGCCAGACAAATACGGGGTCCTCGGGGTGAGATGAGCCGATCGTTCAGTGAAGGATGAGTAAATGTGGAAATGGGAGAGACGGGGCAGACTAGGCAAAGCTCTCCAGCGCCCACATTCATTCAAAATGCACTAGGCTTTTGTTGTATTTTCCATCCGCGGCAACCACCCCGCTCTACACCGCGCAACAGGCAGACAAACAAGCCGTCTTCAGGGTCAGGTCAGAGCCACTCGTTGAACGTAGAATTACAAGGGGGGGAGAAAATGAATCAGTGGGCCCATGTGAGTGGAAATGAGTCACTCAGCTAGGTAGCTTGGCGAGAGGCCGGCGTCTGGGAAAGCATTTCTAGGAGGTGTTCAAACTGCCTACACCTGCACCGATTTCAGAGTGTGTTTTCTTTGCAAGCTTGGTGAGCGAGTGTGTGTTGGGGGATGATACCATCTCAATGGCCTTACAGGGGTGGATTCAGCACCCTGTTAAATTGTATAAATATTACAGGTGGAGAAGGGGGAAAGCGGACAGGAAGCGAGAAGCTAAATTTGCTAGCCTAGCCAACGGCTATACAAACCAGTCTCACGACGAAGGAATCACAGAAATTAAGAGGTTATAACATCTGAGCCCACATACAAAAGGTGACCACAGGTTCCATGAAAAAATCTTTCACTTTAACACTTTATTGCACTGTTCAAAAAACACAAACCTGCTGAGATAGCGATAAAGGGCCAGGACACCTCCGCCGACGCTGAACAATTCTCCGACTTGCCGCTACACCCACAAGCGTCATTGCTATCACTTCAATTTCAAGTTGATTTGATTTCTTGACTCTGCGAACATGCCCTTAGGAGTTGCAATCAAGTCTCTATCTGTCTTACCTTCATAGTTATGGCTAAAATACAATAATCGGCTAATGGCGGAAATCTCAGACCCAGTTCAGCACCAAAATTGAATCAGTTGTTCCTTGGACCCGGGTCTATCTGTCCTCTAGATGTCATGGAAATCCAATCTTTTTTTTTTTTTTTAGATATCCTGCCCAACAGACAAAAACAACCTCCATGGCAAGGTAGCGGGAAGGTAATAATTGTTACAGGTAGCTAAAGCGCCCCCTGCAGGAAAGGGGGTCGTGCAGGTTCGTCAGCCGATGCAATATGTGATTCACAGTCAAACGGCCCCAAGGTGCTTTCGAAGGTAACCGAGAAAACTGGCTTCAAAAGGAGAGCATTTGTAGATCGCGTCATGGCCGTCTCGCTTGTCTTAGTAATTGATGTCTGCCTGGAAATCAGTTGCGCTTCCATCTTCAAGTTTTCAAATTCTTCCATTTTCTTTTCTCCAGTCGGTTGGCCTCGACAGAACTCGACAGTCCACACCCGGGCATGCAGGAAATTAAACCTCCAAAAGCCTCAGGTGAACGCTCTGTTGGTCAAGGTACTTAGCATTTCAGTCAACGCTGGGTAAACCTGGTAGTGGTTAAAGGGGGCCAATAGTTGTCCTTGCTGCTGCAGGGGCCGAACAAGCGTCTCTGGAATAACGCAGAATTCCTACTAAGGAAGACGTGAAATCACATGTAGATGCACTGTAGACGTCTCTCGGGGGTGGACTGTTTATTTTCCAACGCTGGGTATGTAGAGCAATCCTGGTGTCGGCGCACAGAGCCGAGACCCGTCTCCCCAGAAATCAGCTTCCCCGGTCTTTATTCTCCTAATACATTATTGAAAGCTATTTTTGCAGCTGCACTCTGAGAACAAAAGGTATTGCTGTTGTCACTTTCAACTTCACAGACAGAAAGGGAGGATATTTTGGGAATCGTTTTTGGCTTCTTTTTTTTCCCCTCCTCTCGCTTGACTCCCCCTTAAGCAATTTTTTTTTTGTCTTGGCATCTGCCAATATCTTGAGCGTGACAGAAGCTGTTGTTATCGTGGTGTTGAAAAGTACCAACACGGGTCTGGAATACGCAGATTATACGTTGGCCACTTTACACCAAAGCTGTGTACTTATGATCTTAAGACTTTAAAGGTGACTTCAATGAGATTTTCATTCAAGTTCAATTTGTATTCCTCATTTTTGATTGGGATCTCCAATTGTGTGGTGAAGATAATTCTGACTGGCTCTAGCAAAGGCATGGGGGAGCCGCAGGTCTTCCTGTTTTATCTCCTTTCTGCCTGTAGCATGCAGCACTGGCGAATGCATCAATATGTTAAGTCCAAATTGCATGGCTGAATTATCACGCTCTTTCCCTCCATCTCTTTTTCTACCCCCCCCTCTCTCAAACCACACCAGACTTCAAATGTCCTGTAGTGCTACCAAGACGCTACACTGTCACTATGCAAGTCTGGATTTTAGGTTACAAATCCTTAGAGTCCTGCAGACCAAGTCAAGCGAGACCCTGAGTCACTAACTGCAGAGTGTCTGTGTGTGTGTGTGTGTGTGTGTGCGTGAGGGGGTTGGGGGGGGGGGGGGTGAGATGGAGAAGGAGAAACAGTAAGAGAGGAGAAAACTCAATTAAAGCCAGCTTCCAAACAACAGAAGAAACGTCTCGGCCCTTTGCCTTTGCGTCGGGCATAAAATGAAAACATCTTTCCCGACGTTATTTGTGTGTTTTTCCCTGAGCGGCGGATGGATTCGGTCCGCAAACCTGCACCGGTGATTAATTACACAAACAATTATTGTGCCTGTCAATTCGCAGCGGGGGGGTTTAGGGCAAGCACATCAGTGAATTCCTCCCCCGAGCCAGAAGAGGTTTAAAAAGGGTCCGTTAAAGAGTCGCTGGACGTCAGAGAGAAGACCTTTAACTTGACAGGTTTTACTTTAGTCTTGGCCTCTGTCACAACTTCGGGGTGCATTCCAGGTGAAAGGACAGCATCAGTGTGTATGTACTGTATTATACAATATACTGTCAGGATTATCCACATTATGTATGTACTCTATGTGTTATATCCATTTATGTCCATCAGCATGTTGTATTATACTCTCATGATGCATAATGAATTTCCTGCAAAGAAAAGAAGAAAACTCAATCAATTAATTTTAATTATTTTAATACTTTAATACATTTTCAGCATTAAGTGGACCCTCTTACCCAGAGCTGTTTAAAATGAATGAGCAGGACACGTGCATGAGACCAAACATGCAAAACCTTTCCGGTCACAGGGCGGGTCTCGCTAACAGCCAGGCCACCCTGCTTGGGCTGATGGCTCAAGTATAAGGACAGTCGTCGTAAACTGTTGTGCGTGACTTTCCACAATCCGTCAAAGGCGATTAAATCGACCCCTGAGGTTGTCCACGGCGACAGCTCCCCGGCAGGGAAAATGCAACATATATATACACAGTTGAATTGCCTGACTACCGCCAGGGACAAAACAAAGCCCAAACAAGCCAGGTCTTTGTTCTCGTAAAAAAAAAAAGAATAAAATGGAAGCTTTACGGTGCAGTTTTGGCCAAATAAAAATGACTCAACTTCAAATGATAACTGTTGGCACACTCAGATTACAGGTTTCCAATTTGTCAATGTTGACTAGGACCGCTGACCAGATCTTCTTGATCATCACTGTTCTTTCAAAATCATATTATGTACCAAGTCCAATAAATGTACAGGTGGCACTGGTGTAGAGACATACCGATAACATAACAACACACATGGTACAAACAAGTCTTCACGTACAGACCGAACCTGTTGTATAGAAACTTCATAAATGCTGACCCATGTGCCTAGCGTTTTTCTGTGGATATTTTCCACCCCCACCCCCCTCACTTTTATCCGCAAGGTTCAAATGAATGTTAGTGGAACCAAGAAAGCAATGCACTACGTTATGCAACACACCGGCACGCTCTGCTCTTAAGTCGTTTCCTTCACGGCAACAGAAGTGGGCTTGTGAACTGGAAGGTCACCGTTTTGAAGGCACTTAACTCCCAATTTCTCTGATGGAGTTGCTCTGTGAGCGAGAGAACACGGTTTGTGCCGAGTAACTCCCAGGTGTGAATGTAACTGTACAAACGTAAAGCGGTAATAAAATAATTAAAGCCATGGGAATAAAAAGGGACACGAACTGGACACAACCCATCATGGCGGTGGCCGTTTCCTAACTCTGCTCAATTGTTCTCAGAGTTATGATTTCCAAATGTGTGATGTATTCTCATTTCCCTTGTGCAGCTGCTCCTGTGGTCTGGCGAGTGCTTTGGGCTTTGGTTTATGTAATGACTGCAGAGCAACACACACACACACACACACACGCCTGACTGAGTCGCTGCATGGCCAACGCTGTTGCAGGCTGAGACAGAATCATTACAAACACTTTCACTTATTAAATTGCCATACTACTGCATACAAGCCTTTATTCCACGGTTCAGTGCAAAAGGACTCGGGAGAATGAGCACAGTGTGTGTGGGCCAGCATCCTGTGATACCCTTAGCTTAAAATCCCCTCTACAGACATGGAATAGATGGCATCAGTAAGGATGAGCCTCTTTCCTATCAGGGAATGCCCATTGGCAGTTTTGTGAAATAAATCATTGGCAGTGGTAAGTATACAGGTAATGGTAAAAGTGTACAAAACATGATGAAAAATAATGATCCCTTACTGAATGTACCTTTGAAATCCAAGGGAACGAGAACGATAAAAAGGACTTTTAAGCCTTGAGACAACTGAGACATGGATTGTGTAAAAGCAGGTGATTCTAATGTTTTATTTCTATGGCTGAAGGAATTCCTTGCCATGTTTTTCCAGGATTCAGGGTTTTTCAAAACACATCCAATTCATTTCTAATAGTCGGTTGCGGCTCTCTTGCTTTTTGCGTTCCCTGACAGTGCCTGCCTGTCGACGGTCTGTCCTACTAACTTCCATTTGTGCACATTTATGTTGCTGTAAGGTCAGTGTTGAGTTCTGAAGGAGCCCTTTGACATGGAAAGAGTTGACAGAGAGGCTGTGTGGTGTACAACCACTAGTGACCTTACAGCTCCTCAAAGTTCAGCTGAGAGTACAATGAGACTGGGCTTTCGTTATTTATTGAAACATTACCACCACAAACTTAGACAGAGTTCTGTACAGTTTCTGAGGTCGTATCCACCAGCTTCTAATTACAAAAATACACAAGAGCTCCACCTAGTGGACAGTGCAGAATGCCGCAATGCTATAACGCATAAGTTCCAATCCACCACACATGAAGGAACTATGCTAAAAAAGAAAGATTCTCAATACTGAAATGATTATCCAGGTGAACGTGCTGCTCTGAAGACTGATGTGCCAGATACACTCCTGCTCTTCATCGAGAAGTCTTTGCCAAGGTTACTGCCGCAATTCCTGATAGTATTTCAGGCGTTATCTTGATGATAGTTTGAGGCCACACATTGGTATTTTCTCTGTGTTCTTCTTTGAAGTACACTCTCCATTGGTTGCCTTTCCAGCAGTGTAGTTGAGAGTATCGTCTGTAAAAATAAAAAGACAATGATGAACTGGGCCGCAATATAGCATGAAGAGAGCACCTACACATTCAATTTAGACGTCATTTACTTATTCAGACTAGCTCAGTGCCTACAATTATGCCACAAAGGCATAAAAGATAAAGCCAGCGCTGGTATGCTACCAGTGAAGCAGGTCTTCATCTCATGAGCGACATTAAAAGAATAAACTCCAATAAACATCAATCTGGTGGTTGATGGTAGATAATGTTATTGGGTTTTTTCTGTTTATTTTTTATTAATGCTACGTAATTGGAGCTTGCTGGCTAGCTACAGTATGTTAACTCATTAAAACGATGTAACGATATTTGGAAATGCACAAGACTACTCCACAGATCGAATTGGGTCAAATAAAGCGACCCATGAACCAAGTTGCTCGCAATGTGAATGCAGGATTAGAGTTGAAATGGACATACCTTGTAGCAACCCAATGTCTCCGCCAAATGAAGCTAAAACACGCTCCAGAGATACCTCGTCTGTATGAGTTATGATTGTAATAATCACGCACATGTGTAAGATACTCACTCCTACATGATTTCAGAGAATGTGGGCTGATAGGAGATTTTGCCATTTCTGCCTAAGCAAAGCATGGATCCTGATCCCAGCCCCTGGTAACTCCACTTCCATCATAAATAAAATTAGTAATTAATAAACTAGATAATTTAATACCAATAGTCAGTTTTGTAGTAGTTGGGATGGTAAAACAGAGGAAGTGCATGATGAATTTTGGAATCCATCAGGCCACTATAGCGGGTGGTGAAAAAGATGCTGGTGCTGCACTGATCACCATGTTAGAGTCATGGAATTATAACACACACACACACACAAAATTGATACAAGCATACTCCTTTGATACAACTTAATATTTCCCAATACACATTATCTCATGAAACTCCTTGCAATATTAAACCTAGCCTGAGCACCTACGTGGAAATCTGGCTTAGCTACTATCAATGATGACAGTCTGGACCGTTTGTATTGGTTGAATCACATTCAGCAGTTGTACAATAGCTAATAAGCGCACTTCACACTTCACATATTAAACTGAGTTTGAGTTTCTCAGGTGGCGCTCTTTTCTTTGTCCGTTCAGCCATGGTGGCTATCGCTGCTCATGCCAACTACCAAGTTCTTCTGCTATTTATCTTTTTTTATACTTTCTGCTGCAGGAAACATAAGATGCATTACTTCCTGTGGGGCAGAGCTACCTGACACCGGGTGTTCAGAACAGCAAATGTAAAAAGCCTTCATGAACTGGGTAGAGGTTGAATCACTGTTGTGTTGCATCAATCAGAGAGCATATTTATTTTCCTGAAAATGCTGCAGATTATAGTAATAATAATTTGTACTATATTATAGTAATAATTCGCTCAAGTATGACATCTCAAATCATAAATGGCTCATTGAATTAAACCCACAATAGCAGAAGGATCAAAGTGTAACATGTACACCTGCTTACCTGGGAAAAGGACTCTTGTCAGTGATGCCTTCACTTCCATCAAATCTGGGTTCTCCATCGAGTCTTTATTGGCATGGAAGCTTGTGAAGTGCAGTGCAGGCCACCAGTCTTTCCTTGCCTCCAGCTTACCAGAAACAATATCCTCCCAATCTCCTGTATTTCTAGAAATACAGAAATATACAGAAAGATAGGCTTCAATAACACTGGTGACATAACAACTGCAGTCTTAGTGTAAGCTGAATGAAAGTAGAGCCTCCTATCGATTAAAGTGAAATTTGTCTTTGCTTTTTTAGATGCATGCCTTTTTCAACAGCACCTCGGCAGTGACAGTGAGCCACCACACAATCAATAGCTCAGAGCTGATATACGGCTATGCTTGTGAACCCTACAGGGGGTGGTCATTATTTCATATATTAGAGGAATAGCCTCATAAAATCTTTATCTAAACCTCAAATCTTAAGTTATCCCACATGAAGAATATGCACAAATAAATATGATGTACTGATGATTTTACTGATATTTTTGTACCTTCAATAATAGCCTTTAAACTACTTTCATTTTACTACATGCACAATTTCCTTTACATCAATTTTTGATTAAAGAAGAATCACATGGTAAAAACTGTCTATAATTGCACAGAGGGTTCATAAACTTTCAATCATCACTCCGCATCATTCTGTTGGTGCTGGTACTTTCTCTACCAAGTAAGTAGCCCTCTGATCATTAGGCACATGCAAATTGTTTTGAAGCCAAGACAGATTATACGTACTGAAGCTGTAACTTGTGAATAACGGTCTTCAAACAGTTCCACACATCCAAGTTGCTCTTCCAACAGGCGTAGTCCAGCATATCTAGAATGATCCCTAAAGCCCTCTGGACATCACCTTCTCTCTCTGCAAGAAGGCATGGACACTGGATATTATGGAAGGTTTAAGACATCATATTGGGACACATCCACATAACAGAGATATACAGTACATGCTAGATACCAGGTGAAGATATCTTCTCCCAAAAACATTTGGAAAGAGAAGGTATTATTTATTTCCAAAGGGCCAACATTCTGGATTGAAGCCCTTCAAATACACACTGGCTTTACCTGACTGGAGCAGTAGAGAGAAGTATTCCAGCATCAACTCGTGACTTGATACGAGTGCATGGAGGATCTATGACAAAGGCAATTAAAGATGTTAGTGTGCGTTAGTCTCTGTGTAGTTTTTAGTGCTTAATTGTTAAGCTGATAACAGGCAGGCACAAGCTGTCGAGTTCATATTGCAATTTCCCCACAGGGATCATTAAAGTTTCATCTCCGTTTCTTTCTAATACCAAGGTAATACAGACTACAACACAAGACATCAACTCTGATACCTTCAACACTTTCATCAATTTCCTCTCCGGGGCATCATGCCTCTTCAGGTACTGGTACATGTAGACGTGCGCGTTGGGATTTGGGGGGAAAGTGTTGTCATAGGCGTAGTTATTCAGGACCTTCAAGGCCTCCTCGTGGTCTTCATAGAATTCCAGCATCTGACAATATCAAGCAGATGTCTTTTTTAGCTAGATTATGGACTGACATAGAACTGCCAGCTGCATTTCAAAATCACAACAGGGAAAGAAAAAAGGCATTTCTCAATACAAGGGCAGAAGAGTGGAACAACCTGACAAATGAAATCCAATCATATCGTATTAATGGTGAATATAACTTTACTGTTCTACATATGTCTATTCTATGTAATATGTTTCTGCCTGTCGCCCCAAACGATTTAAGAACCAGCATGGAAATAAGTGTGTAAGTCTTGAAAGGTGCTGTATGCTTATTGGTATGTTGCATTTTATTCTATCAAATAAACCCTCAATCTGTGTTTAAGATTATACCTTAATTTTTCCATTAGATCAGGGGGATGAGTACTTACATCCACGTAACTAAGGATGAAGGGATCCCAGATGCCTGGATTTTTCAAAATCTCCATTAGGTTCACAGAGGACTGCCGGAAGTAGTTATGCATCTCTTGGTTACCGCCAACATCAGAATCATCTGAAGTGGTTGGCCATGAATCACAGAGATTTTTATCAATCACAGCAGGGGGCATTAAGTGACAGTGACAAAAAAAACTTGCTTGTTCAGCTTGTAAATAGATTTCTACATACACAATAAATTCAATTCACATATGGCAGTTACAAGATCTGACCTGTAGATGGTACTGCAACATAACACAAGAGCTTGTCTGTGTCCCAGTGTAACTGAAATTAATAATAGATGTTTTGGGTTGCTTTGTTTTGCTGTATCCCCTTACCAATGTTGGTGCATCTGAATTTTTTGTCACACCAGATGATGTAATCCAGCAAACTCCTGTAGGCCTGGATCAGTTTAATCCTCTGAGACTGACCTGCCGACTGCTTCCCATACCTCCAACTTTCAGCAATAGACAGCTGACGCTTTGCATCCTCAATCTGGCCATTTACCAGCAGGTGGAAAGAGTGTTCCAGACAGATCTAGAAGACATACATTTTAAGGTGCCAATGCAATATGAGACACTAAATAGTGCTTCACCACTTAAGTACAGCAACATGAAAAGTGTGTACTGTGCAGACAGGTCTATTAGGTAATATAAAGCATCCAAAATTACCACTTGGCAAGTGCCAAATGCTGGTCAGGTTCATTTTGAACACTGGTAACATACCATCAGGTAATGCTTAACTCCTGAGTGTTTCATTCGTTCATAGATATTGTTGTAGTCTTCCATCTTTGAGTTGGGATGATGATGTAGGATCTCAGTGCCAATTCTCCAAATAATCTGGGACAAGAATTGTAAAGAGAATATCCCATAACAAGCATATGGAAAACAAACATGCATGCAGTACTTCCTCAAATTGCCCTATGCATGACTAGTATACACCCCTACCTCTGTAAACTGCTGTGGTGTGCCTCCTTTTGTGTCCTCTAATATTTGGGGGAAACCAGATAAATATTCTGCTGCCTCTTGCCATCTATGATGCAACATGGCTTCTCTGATCTGCTGCAGACAAATCCATGTGGTCTTGTGAAACCCAGTATCCCGAGGTGTGTCTACACGCAAGGCAGGAAATGAAATATTGAATGAAAATGAACACATTTGTCACAAGATGAATGAAAATGTGTAGGCCCTACCTAACAAGCACAACATTCAAAGAAACGGATGTACCCCACCTCTTAATATGGGATCTGCCAGAGGTAGTTTCGGTTGCTTTTGTCTTCTATTTGTCGAGTTACTGTCCGAGGAATCACCTTCACCTAATTCTTCAGAGGATCCTATTTCGTTTTCCAAGTCATCCATGATCAGCAGCGTATGACTCCCACCTGCAGGAAGAAAAACAGTATTGTGTTCAACTGTAGACTTAAACACACATGCAGAAGTAATAATGCTTAGCAGAATTTAGCTGGTGTTCAGGATTTCATAAATTATTTCTGTGCAGCACCAAACTGGCTTACACTCTTTTGAAGTTTTTGCAATAGTTTCAACACAGCAAGCAATATGGTTGAGCAAAAAGTGTGGTATTTATTATTGAGCATATATGCAGCATGACCACCACCCTGAAGAAGGTCTGAGGCCCAATTTGGGTCCTGAATCAGGTTGTAACTGATTGCAGGTTGCACACTATGTGATTGAGGTGCAACATGGAGACTGCAAACCTGGTTATTACGGATGGACACATAATACTATACCAGTACCGTTATCTGACTTTCAAGTCTTTATATGAACACATTTATAGATCATATCTAAATTACGGCTCTGTGACACTAATTCCATACAGAGTCCAAACAGAGTCCCAACTCTTTAGGAATGTAGCTTCAAAACTACCAGCTATTAGCTAGTACCTCGATGTTTTTATTAAGGTTAACTAACGTTACCGCAGGCAGTATTATCCGGCGTACAGTAGTAGTCAAATAAAACTTGAATTCGCTGCTGTTACCGAGCAAAGTTTGGGAAATTTCGATATTATTCTGGTGTTTTTCACACACTGGCTAATTTGTACAGACAACACGTTGCCGTTACCGACCATGAAATGTGTTCCTATTTGTTTGCAGCGCTAACGTTTGGGGAAAGCGAAACAATCATTGGTTGCTACCAAAGACGTGTTAGGAAAAGATAGTCAATCATTGGTGGTTTTAGTCGGAAGAGGCGGGTCAAAGCATTCTTCTTCCGCTTCCGAGTTTTATGGTAATTGGCATCTAAACTCTCATTACCGCCAACTAATGTATTTTAAAGAATAACCCCAAAGAAAAAATAGAAACAACAATCTTACAGTATTGCTATCGTTAAATATAGTGTGTCTGTGATACTCAATAGTGAATTTATGGAGACTTTATCTGTGACTTTATCTCTCTCTTTATTTTGTCTTCTATGGTATAACTTTAACATTCATATGATATTCGTGTAACATTCCTATGGGAACTCGAGAGTTTTACTGTGATACATACCATCATACTAGTCAAACTAGATTACTTCCCATCCTCTAGCCTTCAAATAAATCTACAATCCCAACAGCACAATTCAAACCCTTGTTGAGATGACAGGGGATTTGAATATATATCCACAATATTCTACAATGTTCTGGCCGTATCCATCACCATCTCTGTTTTCTCAGATTTCCCCCTCACTTCTGAGAGGAAACTTCCTGTGGGGGGGGTTATGCAATAAAAGTGAGAAACTTTGTGATTAACTATACACAAAGCCTATCACATCTGCATTCAGATACTTGAAGAATTTGTTCTCTTGTGGCCTGACTGACCTATTTCAAATTTCCTCAGTTTCAGTGAGAGGCTCTTCTCTTTTTATTTTTTTTATCTCAGCCAGTTCTCTCTCTTGAAAGGGGAACATCACTCAATTATTCAATAATTCCTTTGTTATCCCTGTGGTGTAGGGCAGTCCAATCAATGTTTGTGAAAATTACCAACTTTCTCCCAAAGACAGAAACCAGACCAACTAAGATTCACATTTGGATGTCATCAGGTATAAAAATCTGTATCTTCTCCAAGGACAATGAATGTGATTCTTGACTTAACCAAATAAGGTGTATTCTATATGTTTGGCTATATATGGAGAGAGAGAGCAGTCCAATTTGAAACATATAAAGTGCCCAGACAGTCAAGATATGAGCTACAAACTGGAGTAATGTGTGCATCCAAACACAATTGAACAGCTCCACATTTTCGTTATTGATCACAAATCTATCTGGTTTCTTGTTTAGGGAAAGTTTCTCATGATCACAATCATGGATTGAACACTGTAACATCATAGCAATAACATATGTTAATTCTGATTAAGGATGACTTCATACCTTAGAGCCTCAAAATTACAGTATGTTTGTGTTTGTGTTGAAAGAGGCCCATTGTTAGCTTTGTTTATACTGTGATTTATTTGATAGAAGATATTGTTCCACTCTCAAACTGTTCTTTACTCAGAAAGAATGTGTATAATAATAGTTTATTTGTAAAGCACTTTTCAATATGAAGTTGTGTTATAGAGGCAACTAACAAATCAAACAATACTTCAAATAGTGACACTTAATTACAAATTAGATTTTACAAACTACATTCGGCCTTATAAAACTGTTAGTAGGCTATATGACAGCTAATCATGAGTTTTACATGCATTTTGAGACTTCACAGACGTGTTGAATCTCAAACTGTACACTGGCCTGTTGGTTCTTCCGCTTTTCAGTATGACCGACCATCACTCTTTACAAACTCGTTATTTCACAATATTTTTTGTAATGACAGGATATTACAAGTATTGATTTCGTGGCCGGTTTCCGTTTTATCATAGCAGCTTACTTGAGATTGTTTTCCAGACTTCCCAGCCCAAATCAGAACCGTATCCTGATGTAAAGCTACACCCCACAAGCCGGATCTGCTGACGTGTCGGCTTCTGCTGCCCAGTGCTCAGGCTCCAGCAGTATCAACTCCGTCAACAGAACTGCCAGCATGGCAGCAAAGGTCTTTTACCGAAAAGGCTTTTTATTGCTGCTCTTTAATTTTATTTCCACTGCAGCCTTGGATAAAAGATTCTCTGACTTTAAAAGATGCACCGACGAGGAGTGTAGCAGTAAGTTGTTGCTTGTTAAAGTGGCTCATCATGACTTCAAGGATGCTTCCACCAGCCTGAACCGACACCGGATTCCAGCTAGCCATAAACTGCGTGTTATCTTTGACCTGTTGCCAGTCGATATTTGCGAACTGGATAACCTCCTAGAGTTGTTATAGTGTTGTTTATGTGCTGCCCCTCGGGGAAAAAAATTGGGCAAGCTACTATTTGTTAGTATCTTGCGTAGACTAGGCTTTCAGGCGAAGCCTGTGTTGGCTGGCTGCCTGGCAGCCCCGGCCTGCCTTGCTAACCATTGGCCTGACTGGGTAACGTTAAATATTGGTGTCGGCTATCGCTAGCAGCTAATTACCTGCCGGTCGGCTTTAGCACAGCCGTATTTCTGCTAATGTTATCACGTTACCGCACCTGCACAAACAGTAGTTAACGCTAGCTAGCTAAGTCTAGCCTCGTTAGCTCTGTTGTTGGTAGTTAGCGTACCTCCATTGTGAGCTGGAATAAAGTTAACGCAGTTGTTACTTAACGTTACCACATCATGGCTAGTTAACACAAAGAAACCAATCTAACAAAAAACAATACGTTACCGATTTAACAACACACTCTTTGAACCCCAACGAATCGAGCATTGCGTTGCCGCAAGAATTGATGACTTAGCTTAGCTAACGGCTACAGAATTGTAATTAACATTAAACCTGTTGTGAAAGTGCATTTGGCATTCCTAGATTTGAGTCAACACAGCTCGTATTACAAGTAACTAGTGTTAAGGTGAACGTCGACTTTGAGACCAAGACAAGTGAAATCACTACGTTACTGCTGTGCAGGTTTCTCGAAATTGCCATATTGGCGAAATATTGACATAACGTCAGCAAAAGCTACTTATGGATTATAAAAACAGGTCTACATTATAGACACGAGCCCACAAAAGGAGTAATGTGTTTGTTATTCGTTAATTATTTGACAAAATCATTTAACAGAGTCTGGAGGAAATTGGAAACCAATACGTGAGACCAAGACCGGTGTATCACTGAGCTCTGGTCTTATTCACCCACTCATTATTTAGTAGCAGAAATTTGTGTTCCCCTTTTCCCAATAAAATGTTTTGACTTTGTTATGACATGAATGCACAAATGTTGATCATTATGACACTGAGTGGAGAAGTTACTGCCAGGATTCTTCAATTTCTTTTAATGCACTGTATAGGAAAATAACAGATTAATAAGGCTTACCTCCTTGTATTTCTGATTCTGTGCATTTGTATTCACAGTGCTCCTGTGTAGGGGAAAAGCAGTGAGTGATTTCTCAGGGCCAGATTGTCGGTTCCTGTCCTTCAAGAAATCAGAAACTATCTATGTATACTACAAATTATCAGGCAGAAGGGCAGAAGTATGGGCGGGCAGTGTAAGTATACTGTGGTTAATATTTAATTACGTGATAACAATTACGTAGGCCTATGCTGTTGTAATCTTTAACGTGATCTCCTTGTATTTGTCTATAGGTTGGTAACCTCTTTGGCTATTTCCCAAAGGACCTTCTTGCAGTCAACCATGTATATACTGAAAAAGAACTTGAAGTTCCAGCAGAGGTATAAAATCAGTTGCTGATTGACTGAATTTATTTGACAAGTTAAATGAGAATATAAAACAGCGTGGAGCAGTCCTAAAAGTCAAGTGACAGGGATGCTTTTTTTCCTTTTACCAGATGGTGGAGTTATGCAAGAATTGAAAAAAGTATATATTTTTTGTAATCCGATTGTTTCTCTTCTTTCAGGAAACAGATTTTGTCTGTTTTGACACAGGATATGATACGTTTGACAATTATGACTTAGATTCCTTGTTAGGCTCCTCTGTATTAATGGAGGAGAATGACAATGGAAATACAGACAGATCTGACCAAATACAAATGGCAGAGGGCGCAGAAGAAGAAACAAAGCCATTAACAGATGAGATAGAAGAAACAAAGCCATCAACCGATGAGACAAGTGACAGTGAAAATGAAAATGACCGTCATGATAACTCAGAGGATCTTGATAGTGTCCCAGTTGATCCAAGTGCCTCTTTGCCTCAGTTTGACAAGGCAACTGAAACATTCACTAGAGAAGGGGTGGGGTCGGATACAAGAGCTGCACCTGATGCTACTAAGAGGGCCACAGAAGATGCACAGAAAGAGCAACAAACTACAGGAGACTCTGTTCTGGAAAATTTAGATTCAGAGAAAAGTGAAACCAAAGATACTCCCACAAAACATGAGGTTGAATCTCTGCGCAAAGATGATCCTGATCCAGAAAATGAAATTCCCTCGATTTCTGAAGGGAAACAAATCCCTGTGTTAAAAACGACTTTTGGAACAACCTTTGATGCCGTTACCACAGATGATGAAGACACCTGGAAGGTTACTCCATATGAAGAGGAAGAAAGCAAAGAATTGGAATATCATCACGATGATGACCCTAATGATCAAAAAGAAATTCCATTGCTGTCGTTCTCTGAGAAAGTGGCAGACACTCCGGATCCTGATCCTCTAAACAAGGAGGAAAGTCCACCAACAACACAAGATGATGCTCAGAAGACTGCAGAGGAAAGAAATGTGTGGACATCTCTTGGAGATACAGTTTTTGCAATTGTCAGTGGTGGAGAGAAGACGGCACATATTTCCAGCTCGGAGGAAGATGATGAGGATGAGGAAGAAATCCCCTCAAAAAGCCCTCTGAATACTGAGGAAGCAAAGAAAGAAGACGTTCAGATGCTATTTGCAGAAGCACCGGAAGAGCCCGAGGCTGGAAATAAAGAAATTGATATGGACTCTCAGCCATTGTTGTTTGATTATGTTGATAATGTTGAAGTGGCTGGACAGGAAAATGCCCAGGGTGAAACAGCAAGACCCACTGATGAGCAGAGCTCCCATAAAGAAACAGAGGAGAATACAGCAGCAGCGAACACTATATCAAGAGATGACAGATCAGTGGATCACCAGCCTCAAACATTAGATATTAAAACACCTAATGAACCCTATGACGAGGAGGAGGAGGAGGAGGAGGAGGAGGCAGAAGAGACAGAGGTTCAAGATGATAACGCATATATACAGGACAGTAAAACTTTGAATGGTCATGAAGAGGACTTGGACACTAAATCAGAAGACAACAAAACTATGACCCATGAAGATTTATCTGTTACGGAAATTGAACCAAAAGAGGACCTGTCCGTTGAGGAAGAAGATGACGAAGAAAAGACAGAAGATGATAGCCTAATTAAGCGATATCATGACCATTCATTTAGTGATGTAGAACAGAATAACAGTAAGGATAGTGACCCAGAATTGTCTCTCAAGGAAATAGAGCAAAATGAGGACCCACTCACAGAGGAGAGGAACGATGAGCTATCAAAAGACACAAAGACTGAGGAGGACGAGGAAGAGGGGGAGGTGGAGGAGGAGGAAGAGAAGGAGGACAATGAGGACAATGAGAAGGAAGAATTGCTTGAAGATGAAAATGCCATTCCTTTCACACAGTCACATGAATCACACACAGATATTGACAAACCCTCACTTGAAAGTCTGTCAAACTTGGAGCCAGAATACAGTGACAGCGTACAGAGACTGACTCTGCTGCGAGAGCACTTTGCGGAGGAGGTTATGGAGCGGTTCCGGAAGATTTTGGGTCTCAAGAATCTCCTCCGGGTGGAGGCCATGTTCTCTGACCTGGAAGTGGAGTTGCAGGCTGCCCGTCGCACACACCTGGGCACCACTGAAGACATTGAAAGGGCACTTGAGGGCATCTTGGAAACTTCTGAGATCTCTATCCTGGATGAGATTGACAAGATGCTGGATAGGCGGGGCCTAAAGCATGGTGACGTGCAACAAATGGACACCAGTATGATTGATGTGGAAGCTGAAATGTTGGACGACTTCCAGGAGCTTGCGTTCAGCCTACGGCAGAAGTATTCAGCAGGCCAGTGACAGCACACCTTTGGCAATAGACAAAGCATCAAATATTGACCAAGGTAGTTTTGTTTTTATTGTCAATTGTGTGTTTTGAAGCATCTTTTATGTTTAGTGTTTGTATATTTAAAGGAGGGTTGAGGGCTCTTCTGTGATTGGTAATAGAGTCAGACACATATAACCAATATTATCCACCGATATGGGACTTTGTGTATTGTGTCAGCTTATCCACTGATAAAAATGAAGGCATATAGCCTTCTATGAAGCCCTTTGTAAACAATTATTCTTTAAGTTACACATTTAGGGACTGCTACTTTTGAAGTGATCTCCATTGTGTACATAATTGCCAAAGTGACCTGCCGTCACCAGATCAGTTAGGCCGTGGTTTCACCTGTCTTTTTGATGCGATCTCGGCCATCCGATCACGCCAGGCTGCATGAAGTGACAGGTGTAGACGCACAGAGGTCGCTTTGTGCTCGCATTGTGTCAGGATCAGCCAGGCCACCTCGCGAGGTGGACGAGCTCGCTTTGTGTTCGGAACTCTGAATAGTCTAGACGCAATCAGGCACCTCAAAACGCATACAGCAGGGGACACGTCATCAAATCACGCCTGTTTCCCTCCAGTACTGCCTGCAAATTTTGTTATTTACCGGGAGGAAAAGCCATGGATGAGAACGATAGCAGGGCCTGGGCGAATACCGAAACAAAATATTTACTTGCTTTGTGGGCTGTTTCTGTTTCACGCCGCTGCTGTTGTCTCCTCAATAGCAAACGCCTTGTACGGGCCCTACCGCGACTACACACAATTCTTAACATAAAGTAAAGGAGCATAATCTCCCGCACACCCAGCACCATTTTCAGGGATTGTTGTTATGGTTATATAAATACTGCAAGAAATCAGAACACATATCTGGCCAAAGAGCTCGCATTTAACTGTCATGAAACAGTTATGTACAGACAGGTGTAACCACGGCCTTATAGTCTTTAAACTTAAACCAGAGATATGAACAAGCGCACACTGCACAACAAGCTGAAAAACTGAACCACCCTAGGGATTTTCTGTACAGTAATCCTGAAATACACCTGAAAAATCCCACCCCTCATTGATGCCTTATTGCGCTGTGTTTTTCAATGTTTTCATTGTAGATGCAGATGAATTGAACGTTAAAAAGGAAGCGATGCCCCAGCACATCATTGAGGAAAAAGATGATGACAGTGTCCCTGGGCCTGAAAGGGATGACAATCTCACCGTAACAGATCTGGAGGAAAGACCACCAGAGAAGGAGGAGGAGTGGGTTATATTGGATGATGTACCCAGGGGACCAGATATCAGTGTGGAGGAAGATGGAGGGCACTTTAATAAAAACAACGACAATCAGCCAAGCTTCAGTCAGCCAGAGGAAATGCAGAAGGTCCCACAAGCTATTTTGGAAAATCCTTTTGATATGGGTCTTGGTGTCGACATGGAGCACTCGTCTTCAGGTTGGTGGTTGGTTTTACAAAAAATATGTTCTGAACATATCCAAAACAGTCCAACCCAAAACAGAATTAATTTCTGCTGTCCCTTTGATCTCAGACAGTTCAAGTTTACATTTTCGAAACATGAGCAAGTAACATCATAGTTTAGGATCTCTGGTTTCCATCTCTGGGAGAAAATTATTAATATTCACAAACTTGAACTTTGTATGAGGGTGGAATTGTCACTTGACGTGCAAACTGTAATGCGCTCATTTTGTTCCTCCAGGATCTCTGGACTCAGTGGAACCTGTGTCTGATTTTCATGAAGAAGAAATGGGCTTATTCTCAACTGGAATGTTATACATACTCTGCGTCCTCGGCCATGATCAAGACAAAAGTTGCAGAGTGGACAATTGTGGTAAGTCAAAGAATAAATAGGATGCTAGCTATGTCACTTTATTCTTTTTGGATCCTTTTATAGTGGACATGAAAGGAGTAGTTCAACCTAAATTGAAAATTCAGTCATCATCTACTCTTCCCCCATGTCAGCATAAACTCCATTAAAGTTTACAGGACCACCAAACACAGCAAGTTAGCCCCTGTAGCTCCATCCCATCCTTCTCCCAAAGTATTGAAATTAACAAAGCAATCTTTTTGCAACTCCAAAAAGCATAAAATGTCCATTACATTTATCTAAATAGCTGTAATTAAAAAAATGTCTTTAGTAAAGGAACCTACCTTGTTAAATAAGGGCTAATCATTCAAATTTTCATTACCTTAACTTAATAGTTTCCCCTTAATGTTGGATCTTTTATATCCATATGGGATGTGGTATCCTTATCACAATGAAGCCTGTAATTGAGATGCCTGACGTTAGGAGTCTTGAGTAGACTGGTGCCAAGAGCTGTACTCATGGGCTTAAGGTTGGAACCTTGAATGAACCTTATGTAGTAAATTATATTTCAAGAAACATGATTACTCGGCCAAATAACTGCCGCAATTAATTGTATTATATAATATTATGAATTTACAGTTTCCGGTCTTCTAAAATACCCAACTGGCTGCAAAATCGAAATCTTTCTGAAAATCCAAATATGTCTCTCTGTTTTCCTACCCAATGTCCTATGGCTGGAGGTCGCAAACCTCCACGTTCCCAGGTGTCCTGAATGCACCCCGACCCTCCCCCTTTCTTGTTGACGTGTTCTACCGCTGTGTGTAGACTGAAGTTCAACACTACCGGTTGGTTGTAAGCTGGCCAGCACAACTGCTGGGCCTAGTATTGGCAAGGCCGACTATCACAAGATACGTTTGTTGTAACGTCGTTAGCCACTGTGTGTTGCTGTCAAATCCATTTTGCTTCTTGATCGCTTGTGGCACCAAAAATTGTAACGTATCCGCAGTCAAGGCTCCAGCTCTCCTAGCATAGCTAACGTTAGCTTGTCAGTTCTGTTTTGTTGATTGTGAATTGGGTTCGACCACTCAGCGTTGGCGAACTATCGTCAAGTTCCACGTATCGACATCAAGCCAATATCGGTCTCATTAGTCTTACGTTGTCGTTGAGCCTGTTCTCTTAAGATAACGGTACAACTTGCCTTTTGCTAACGCGTTAGCAAGCTAACAGCTGTCAAACTAGCATACTAGCGCCGTTTTTTGTGCCACAAACTGGCATGGATAGTGACACGTTCCCTCGACCTATGATGGAATCGGACCACTTATACATTATTTTTCTGAAGGAGCTGCAACATGTAAGTGAAGTTGAAAATACGTCTGTGCGTTTTTGACATGTCAGTTAATTGCAAGGTACCAATTATTATTGATTATTATTATTATTATTGCAATGAATTTTACTCAATCGCCAAACTTGTCTTTGGTAACAGTTGCACTTGAATGCCTCTTGAGTATCCAAGGGTGTCACTTCTGCAAGGGTCCTTTTTATAATGTGTTTGCTGTGTAGAATGTAATTTAGAGACCCTTAACCATAGTTGGTGTACAATCCAGCCCATATACAGTGCTCTGTTAAGAATGAGTTTGTTTTATATATGTTTTATAGTATGTTTGTTCCTTTCTTAACTGTCACGTGTTCAGTTCAAAGGTTTCTTAATGATTGGACTGCTATGCAGAGCTGTTCTCAGTACTGTTCTCAGTACTGTTTAAACACTACTGAAACAGTGCCAAATTAACCAGCCAAATGCTGGCAAATTTTGTCTACTCAACTCAGCCATTTGCAGTAACCACATATTGTTTAAATGTTCTTTTCTATTCTAAAAATCATACTTGCCTGGTAAATTGGAAAGCTGGCTGAATTTTTTAGTACATCAGCTACTGTAGCAAGTGGATGCAAAGTATTTTTCTTGCCCTGCACTGAAGTACAATGACACCAAACCTTTATGATACTTACACTAGTACTTTTGATACCACAATACTTTGGTATCGCAACTATGAAAATGTATGCTAAATACAGGATAGAAACTGTGTGTTGGCAGGATCAAAATATGAGGTCACCAGGTTTGTATCTATGTACTATGCCTTGCCATGAAATTTGAATCATGGTTATAGGGTGGGGTTTTTCTCTTATTTCACTTTTTAGCATACAACTCCCATCCATTTATGATTGTTTACCTGCATTTTTGCAGCTTTCTTGCATTCCTGATTGCATCCCTGAATAGCATGGTTATATGTGTGTGTCTCCTCAGGTGATTTCCCTTCTGCCAGAAGAATGGAAGCCAGGGGAAACCTTGTATGGCTGTCCTTGGCAAGCTGTTGTCATCACTGCATTGGTTGGAGTAATCTCCTTCATCCTCTTCTTCTGGAGTACCATCTTGGCGGTAAGCTTCTTGATATTACTACTCTCATCTTCCCTCAAATTCTGTGTTCTCTTTTGCCAGTAGTGGAGAAGATGGTGATTAATTCAAACAACAATAATTCAAACTAAAGCAATGTCTTTGATTTTTTAGTCCTTATCTACTATCTAAAAACTATTGGGGATAAAGCTACCTGCCTTATTTCCATGGTGATTCTATTGTGACCCTTGTTTCAAACTTGAACAAATTTATGATTTTTTAAATTCTTGTTTTTGTGTGTATAGGTAAAGAAGAGGGAATACCTTGGTAAGTTGTCCTCCTTTTTCACATTACATGGACAGAAGCTGTTGCCATACATCAATGATTGTGTAAATCTCATCGTGTACTGTGTTTGTCTATTAAGTGGATGAAAAAGGGCTCAGTGACCAAATGCAGGCACTCAAAAAAGAAAAGAACGATGCTATCTCAAAGATGTCACAACTCCAGAAACTGGTAAGATGCACTTCCAGTTGTATCAAATATCTGGGCTAATGAGGATTATCTTATTTGGCAATGAATGTAACCTTGTTTGTGGAACATTTCAATTGCTTTCTTAGACAGAAGAACTGAAAGAAAAGCAAAAACAGTCAGAGCAAACTGCTACTTCTGCCCTGAAAAGGAACCAAGACCTGGAGGTGAGCACCAAGGAAATGTATCGGTGTGTGCATGTGGTGGGCTCACCCTTTTTTGTGATGGATTTGGTCTTTTAATTCAGAGATTAAGTCAAATTTATTTAATTCTTGTTATCGTTACAGAGTAAGGTTTTCAAGGCGGAAACACAGAATGAAAAGATTGCTGAGGAAAAAGAATAAATACGCAAGACTCCTTGAAGAAGAGAGGGCAAATTCTCTCAAAAATGAAACCCGGGTAAGTTTTATCTTTTTTTTTTATTCTTTTTTAAAAAAAAATTATTCTCAGATGTATGCTGCTGAATTTATTTATTTATTTATTTTTTCTGAACAGATTGAGAAATTGGCGAAGTCCAATGATAAGCTTCAACTCAGCAGGAAGAAGATTCAGGAAGAGCTTGCTAAGGTAGATTTCAGTTAAGCCACAAGTCCTTGCACAGTGTTTAACCGGTTAGAAGGAGCCTTTTAGTGTCAACATTGCTCTCTAAACTGTAACTATTAATGCCACAGACTTCTGTTCTCCTTGACGAGGCCAAGATACGCGAGGATGCCCGAAACGTCCAGCACAAGTGTCTTGAGAGGGATTATGCAGCACGAAAAGAAGAGAACAAAACGGTAAGATAATATCTAGACTCGTTTGGATGTTTTGTTGACTGAGATCCAGCTCTTAACAATGGTGTAACTTGGTGTATATTTCAGAAAGTCTGTCGGCGTAAAAGGCTGAGTTGAAATGAACGAAAAGATTTCTTTGTTCCTCAACTGTAAATGAAAGCTCCACCAGCTCAGAAACTGAAGCAAAATATGCGTCAAAGCTAACCTGCTGCATGTCATGTTGGTTTGCCTCTAGCCTGACTTGAAATTTACACTGGCAAATCAAATTACTGCCCAAAGTTCAGTGCCTCCACCACCACCTGATCTCTCCCTACGGGGATAAACATGAATTAATAAAATCCTTATTGAATCGGTAACATGCTCAGTCATTCTTTGAAGCAAGCAAAAAAGCCTTTTACTACACCTGCTACGTGATTAACTTACGTTGAGTTTGTATCAATGGCAGAGGTTGACTCAATTGCTAGATCTCTGAAACAGAGTTAATTGAAGTTGGATAATTTCAGCATAACCAAGCTGTTTTCTTAAACCACTCTCCTGATCTTGCCGATTTTGTACAGCTCAAGGAAACAATTAAGGGATGGGAGGACAAACACAAGGAACTGAGTGAGCGGATCAAAGTCTACCAGAAGTCCCAGAAAGAGCTGGAGGACTCTGTGGTTCTCAAAGATCACAATGTGGAGGTCAGTCTTTTTTTTGTAATAACATGATTAACATGATTTTTCTAGATAACCTTACTTTGCAAAAAGGCATTCAACATTGATTTGTATCAAATTGTTGCCTTGCTCCACCACAAAATGTCTCTGGCAGGTGCTGTCTGAACTGCTGGCAGACCTTGACGCTTGTGATTTGCAAAAAAGTGACACCCAAGTTCTAGCCAATGGTGAGGTAGCCACCGGTAAGTCCAACTCTAATTGGGTAAAAGCAATAATACATTTGTAGGAATAGGCTGAGTAGGTGATCAAAATGAGCATCTCTCGCAAATAATTTCAAATGTCATTACACTATATTTGGTATTTGTACTGAATTGTCTCACATCTTGCTCAAAGAATAACACTTTTTGGGAGTTTGGCCCCTAAAAGTCAGTGTAGTAGTTTTTATACAGCTTTTGTTTTACTGGTTTTATGACTCGGGGTGAAGAGATTGAAACTATCCTACACATGTAGCAGTCCCCAAAAGGCCGCCCCGCTAATAGTCCCTGACACACAGCAAATTTTCAAGTTGTAATTGTATTGTTTCCAACTCATGGGCTTTCAATGTTCTTCTACAGATAAGAAGACTGCCATCAAGAACAGGATTAAACAGATGATGGATGTTTCTCGAGTAAGATGGCAACAAAATTAATACATCTCACTATGCTTGTGCCTAAAAGGCCAAACGTTAAGAATGTAAATATAAAGTGTTCATCTGGTCCTCCAGTAAATCTCCAATAACTGGTGAGCTAATCATTTCTTCCCAGGTCCAGACCACTCTCACAGTGGTAGAAGAAGAACGCAATCGCTTCATGACCAAGCTACTAAATGAGGAGAAGGCTAGGAAGACACTGGAGGGTATGCATATAGCTTTACTGCTATGTCACAAAAACCTACTGCAGAAATTGTTTGTCTTTGTCAGGTTGAAACATTTTGTATTAAAAATATTTTAAGTCAAAGAAAAAGTTACTGATAAGTGCAGGATTGATTGATTAACCCCCCTGCCTGTCTAAACACAACTTCATTTTTCTGCAGAACAACACCGGGACCTGGAGCATTCCATCGCAGCCCTCAAAAGTGAGAAGAGTCACGTTGAAAACCAATACAAGATCCTCCAGCAGAAAAATGAAATCATGACTGAGATGTACCAACAGAAGGAAAATGCTTTGCAGCAGTAAGTGGAGCCAGTAGCAGTCATTCAACGCAGTCATGGTTTTTAATTTGCTGTTATTCCTCTCTGTAGGAAATGGGTACCACAGTTCCCATGCAGGTCTGAATGTATGGACAATAATTTTTTATCATTTCAATGGTTTGAAAGTTTTTGCAATTGCAAAAGTCTGGGAAAATATAGAACAACTGTTGTTCAATTGTAATACACAAGTGACTACATATTTTGTATTGTTGTAGACTGGCATCAGCATACTTCATATACTGACCAATATCTTGAAATCCAGTGAAGAAGTTAACTCTTGGGAAAAGACTGTGTAGGAAAACGTGTAGGAACCCTGAGTTACTGCTGTTCAAAGACACGTGTTGCTGTGGCCTCGCAGGAGATTAACCAAGGAGGAGCTGGAGCGCCGCAGCAAGGAGACTCTGCTCTCTGAGGTGGGTGGGAAAGCTGTTGAGGCCGAGGAGCAGGTCAAAGTCCTGAGACAGCGCATTAATGAAATGGATGAGCAGATGAAGAAGACTGAGGAGGTCTACAAAGAGCAGGTGGGTGCATGTACAGCTTAGTTTTATCAAATAATCACATTCTGAAAATGTTGTAACAATAATGTTACCGTTACCCTGACTGATTTTACTTTATTTCCTCAGATAAAAGAGCAAGAAAATAAAACTCACTCAAATTGGGTATGTTGCACAAAGTTCTAGTATGATGTAAATAATTGTATAATAATGTTTTGCAAGCATTATTAAGAATCATATTTCTGGTCATTAAATTCTAGTTCTGCATTATGTCTCCAGGTGAATGCTCGAAATGCAGAGAGAGCTCTGAATCAGGAGAAGGTTGAAACATCAAAGCTCCGTGAAAAGTACGTGCAAGCAGAACTTACAGGTGTTGGGGTTTCAATATCATCTGAAGTTAGATTTCCTACCTCAGTTCATGTGCATCTAACAATACGTTTCTGTCATCCCCTCCAGACTGGCTGTGCTCACGTCCCAACTAAATGAGCGCCGTGCTCCACTCTTTAGACCCAACTCTGGACAACCTTTAGGCCCTCGCCAAGGTAGGCAGTTCCCACGTTGTCGCCAACGTTATCTTGCCATTGGGGACAACGCCCATGCCACAGAGCTTTGGGCAGTCCACTCCATTGTTTTATTTATGAAGACAGCAGGAAGGTTGAGCGACAGAGCAAGGGAGGAACCTCCAGAGAAGGTTCTGGTGGGATTTGATCCCAGGCCAGCAGGGGTAGTTTTACCTGCTACACCCATCTCTGAGCTAGAGGTCTGCAACCAAAGAATGTCAGGTTGAGTCTTTTTCTTACTGTGGCCCAGGGCTCACGCTAATGATCAACTGATGTGTGTATTCTTTGATGAACTCCCTAGAGGTGTGTGTATGTGTGTGGCTTATGTAAGCTAAGCCACTTGAGGTAGAAGGGAGACGGAAGGAGACAAAATAGAATTAGGGCTGCAACCTTTGGCACAGATGTCTGGCTCAGATTTGGTTTGGGTCTCAAATTTGGGAAGACCTGTCGGGCCGGTTCGTGTGGGGCCTTAAAGTCTGCATACACAGACAGGTTCAGGTTCAGGTTCAGGCTCAAATTTCACACCCATACCAGACCTCTTTTCAGTCGGTTTGGTTGTATATTCATCATTTCATTTCATAACTTACCCAGATGGACACTTATGGGGAGACAATGTCAGACATTTAGTTGGAAGGGTGAAATTGTACTATTGTAAGAGTTACCTGATAAGATTTTTTTTCGTAAATTGCAATAATTGGCTGCTGTTTTCAAAAAATGGTTTGTTAAAAATGGTGGTTTGATCATAACAGGTGATTCATATGGGGCCTCTCCTGTGAGTGGGGGTGCACCATCTCCCCCTCCAATGATAGAAGGTCCACGACGCCCCCCCTCTGCCCCTGTGGGCCGAAGAATTGATCCGTATGGTGAGTCCCAATGGATGCCTTCCCCTCCACTGCTTCGCGGAGCAGTTCCACATCAGCCCTGTTACAACCTCGCCTCCAAAAATCTTACTCATCTCTCACTCCTTATTGTTCTTTTCACCTTCTTGAGTTTGTTTCCTTCTTTCTTCCCGGTGCTCATCTCATCCCACATCTCCTCTATAGCTTTGTTTTATTCCTCTGTGTCTTGTTATTTCCTACTTCTGTTTTTTCCTTTTTTTTCCTTACACCATACCGAACTTTCCTTTGTGGTGGATGTCTTGTGTTCCCTTTCAAGCTTCACCCATCTTCTTTGTTCCAGAAATGATACAGAATGCACCACCACTCTGATTTTCCTCTTTATGGAATTTGGACTGCCTACCTTTTGCTTTTATAATACTTTGTCTCTTCTTTCTTTGCTTGTCATTTGTGTTTGTGTGGGTTTGTTATTGGTACAACAAACCCATGCAATGGGAAATATTCCAGGGATAATGTAAAATAGAGGTTTGATGAAGGATCATCAGATCATCAATTCTGCTGTTTGTACTGATGACAGTTCTGCTAGCATTAGAATTTGTCGTCAGCCGGAGGTCTAATACAAATGGATGTCTGTGAAATTTGGTGGCCAGATAGGTGTTGAGCCAAGGAACAATTGATTAGATTTCAGTGGCGGTCTGAGTCTGGGATTTCTGCCATTAGACAATTATCGTTTTCTTTCGCCACCATGAATCTAACGGTGATAGAGACTCCATCTCAAATCGTAACGGTTTGTTTGCAGGATCACAAAATCTGTTTAATTTGAAATTGAAATGATAAGAATGTGTCTTTAGGTGTAACCGCAAGTTGGAGAATTGTTCAGCGTTGGTGGAGGTTTGCACTCTTGAGTGGCTTTTTAAAAATCTTTTTTTCCCCCCCTCAGGACCACGGCCTCCATCAGACCCACATGGCCGTTACCCTGACAACAAACACACCTCCGGGATTGGTATGTCCAAATCAATTTGCCTTTAAGGAATCATCTTTGCCTCTTAAACGGCCAACCTGTCTTAAGACGGTGTTGTTTTTCTCCCCTTTTAGACATGATGGCCCCCCGTACCTCATCACCTGCCAATATGGACGGATCTGTAAGTGTGTCCTAAATCAGATGCTCATGGGCAAAGCATATACCTTAGCCTCTCTCGTTCCATCTGTAGGCCTAGAGCTCAAGGCCTCATGTCCCTTGTGTATGTCCTTGCTCTGAAACAGACAGCAACAGTAGATTCACAGGCAAAGGCAGAGGCACAGGCTGAGGCCTCCACTGAGAGTCCAGAGCCAGTGAGTATAGAGGCTGGGCTGCCCGGTCTCGGTGCTAGGTGTGAAGGTGTTCGTAAGCATCCCACACCCTCTCCCTAAAGCTGGATCTGGACTTGGGCTGAGATCAAAGGCATTTTGCTTCACTGGGTTGACTTAACATTTCTGGCTGAGTGTGTGTGGTTTCTCCTGTTCTCACAGCACTGAAAGAAATGGTGATCTTGTTTGTGAAGTCTGAACTGAAGCACAGTTGTGTGGTTCAAGGGGTCTTTGAAAGTTTGTGTGTGTGCATTTGAGAAAGCGGTTTGATTTTTAGAACTGAAATCACGGTGTGTGGTTGTTGGTCATGTGATTGATCCTTGGCTAACTCGTTTTTGCTGGAATTAAATTGTGTGGTTGTTTTTCTTATCACTGCATGACTGACTCAATGACTGAGACTGATCAATATTTGCATAAATGGGACCAACAAAACTTGTGGTCACCATGTATGTATGGATCACATTCAACATGGACCACACTACTATCACTGACTTGTGTACATTTCTCATCTGCCTTTTTTTTTAAATCACTTCTCAGGGTCTTGGATCCTTCATAACCTCTCCTATCAGGGACTCTCCTTCCACTATGGTCCAAGGACCCCCATCTGCTCTTGGACCCCATGATCCTCTAGGGCCTCTTGGACCTCACGGCCGTCTACCACCTGTTGGACCTCACAGAGCTGCACGACCCGGCCAGGGACCCCATGGCCTCCTCTACCACGGCCCACATGGCCCCCCTCCTCCCAATGGGCCTCCACTACCAGCCAACGGACACCCAGGTATGCCCCCACCTGGACCCATGGGAGGAGAGTTTGGACCTCGTCCATCCAACGGACATGTGTTCCGCCCCAGGCCAGGCCCTGGCCATCCTGTTGACCCTCGGGGTCCACCACCCCCACACTTCCGTCCCCCTCCACCTCATCATTTTGGACCGATGCCTCCACCACACGGTATATAATAACTATTACTAGTTCAACCCAGTGTTTATTTTCAGTATGTTCATCAGTTGTGTACTGTCATTGAGCATATTTTTCAGCCTTTGTTACCCCATTGTCATGTCTAATTATTTGCCCTCTCCATCATCCTGTCCAGGTGTCCGTGGCCCCATGGGACCACGCCCACCCTTCCCTCCTGATGTGCGCTTCGCAGGACCACGCGACCACCCCTATCCACCAGCGTACCTGCCTCCAGGAGGTGTCCCACCCCATCCTCCTCACGGCGATGCTTTTGTTCAGGCTCCACCTGGTGCCTCCCTAAACTCTGTGGGACACCATCCTAGTCCTGGACAGGGGCAGGACTTGCCCTTGAAACAGGAAGCAGCCCCTCTGGACTCAGTCAGGCCAGCCATGGCCGAGCCTTAAAAACAACTATGACTTGAACAACTCCTAACCCACCACATTCACAACCCAGATGCAACCCAACCATAATTCATGATTATTTTTTTCATCTTCAATTGAAGAAAAAACTGTGCAATGGAAGTTTATTAAAAAATGTCCTTACATTAAAGCATCATAAATGAATTGTGTCTGAAATTGATACGAAGAGTAGCAAGGATTGCCACTTTGCAAAACAGCTTATTGTGCAATAACAATTTTACTATATACCTGAAGTTCAGTTCTTTTTAGGTTTTGAAAAATAGCAATGATTTTTAAGGGGCAAAGCTTTTTTTAATGTCATTTCCTGTGGAAATTATTTTAAAACAGCGGGAGGTTTGGGTTCGAGCATTTCAGGAATACCATAACGACCATTCTCCCAAAGGGTGTTGCTTTAGAAATGACTGTAAAGGAAAAGTGTAATTTGATGGCCAGATGTATAACTTATTTTACTATGTTCTTAGAAATTTTAATAATAAAGATTGTAAAAGCCATTGCTGCTGTGATCTGTTGCTTACAGTTCATCTACAAATTTGTGTCTGTTGTCAATGCTCACCTGTCCCAATTCCATTTCTGGATTCCACAATGCCTTTGCATCCTTATGGTAGAAAATAAGACATACATCTGTGCTGTTGAGAGAGAAACATTTATTGCTTTTGTTGATTTATGAGGATATTTCCTTAAAATTCAGTGCATTCTGTATTTATGGCCTGTGCATATGAAGATATTAGCCTCTAGGGACAACATGATTGAGTCGCCCCAGTGTGTTCCTAACCGTTTCTCAACTGGTGCGAAAATGTGACATTTTGCACTGCGGGTAATTGCATCAAACGTGGTCCATTAGGACAGATTGCTTCAGGGGTAATGCTTGATACCAGGCCCCTTCAATACATTATGGAGTAATGCCACAGCAGAAGTGTGCCTCATGGTGCTTGAATAATCTGATGCCTACAAAACATCTAATTCAAAATAAAAGTACTTCCAAAATCTTGCCTAAAGATGAGGTCTGATCAGCTTGTAAAAGTTAGCTAATGCTATTGAACTAAATGAGTAAGGTGTATAGATAGAAGCCTCCTGGGCAGATGGCATTCTGTCTTCCTGGCCCATCCCACTGTGTAATGTACACCTGGCGTTTGCAGGTCTGGTAGGCTACAGAAACACCACCTGGCCTGCTAGTGAAAAATATTAGGTTACGGGGGGGAGTACAACCAACAACCAACCCATACGTAGATCTGCTTGCCTTCCTCAAACGCAATCTTAATGATGGATGCATCAGAACTACTAGTAAACTTGAAACAGTGATCTTGTTTTGGGTTGTCTGAAGTCACATGCATATTTACCACTTTATGTTGGCATGATCCTCACTTCCTAATGGAGCGATGTTCAGCTTAATAAGGTGTAGGGTTGCTCGATTGCCACCTGGACCACACCAGTGCAATTCATTCACTGTGAGGTCCTTAGGATGAAAGCATCCATCAATTAATTGGCACGCTACGTTAGAAAGAGGACCTGGCCAGTTTATTAGAAATGAAAAGCGGTGTAAATATTTGATACAATTTCCCTCCATCTGTCCACAAAACTAAAATACTGTCAACAATTCTCAACCCTACCATGTCATAGCGCACATACACAGTTATATTAATCAATTAGTCTATCTTATCCAATTAATTTACAGTCCTGATATCCTGACATTACAAAAATAAAATCTAAAATCAAATATTACAATGTAGAGAATGTTTTAGTGTAGACGGACGTCCACGGAATCAGAATGGAAACAAAGCTACATGCAACCTCAGTTTCAAAAAGCCCTTTATAACAGGGTGACATCGTGACGTTTCAAAATAATAGTGGGCTCTTCTTAGTAATGACCGCAGAGAAAGACAAAGCTTCAAGACATCAGTCTGAGAGTACACCTCTGATGCATCTTCCACACATAATCCCAAGCGAGCATCGGTCTAGTGTAACTGTGTATATGAAAGATGATGCTCCAACACATTCTTCAGCTCTGCACGGTAACACCAGGTTAATAAAAAACAACACTTTGTGGCAGAAGATAAACATCTCTGCAGCAATCCCACGTGGCCACTTGCATCTCTGTTGGCCACGACCAAAGGCTTGCACTGCATCCAGAATACACATCAGTATCTACAGCATGCAAACCATACTGCATCCACTGGAGTCCCTACACGTTTAGAAAAATGTAAGCAAAGCTATTTCAACATACACAATTCAATACATACTGAAAGCATGGACATGTATAATTAATTGCCAGGATTCCACCTGGAATTATGGGGGAAATTTCATAGTTCCTGGATCATATTCTCATTAATTCTGTGTTGAAATATTTGAGTATTAAAAAAAAAAGCTGGAGTTCAAAGCATATTTGTTTGAGAAATGTTTACATACACAAAAAATTTTTTTTTTAAAGAAATCAGTATTCTGAAAATGCCTACTCATCGACTAGGAAGTGCTTGGTCACGGCACTGGTGTGCATTTGAAGTTGACCTCTAGATATGAACATATGATTAACACCATTTAACTTGGCCCATGGCTGAATCCAGTGCTGGACTTCACACAAGGCCCCTGCAGCGCCACGGATGAATTTAGGAATGCACTTTCGGTGGCTTCGTGGTGAAAGGGGTTTGCATTTTATTAAAACCTTTTATTTCTCCAGGGAACGGGGTTTGCTGAGCATGCCCAGACGTCCCCAGCCTGGTCCACAATCATCTGGCAACCACACTTCTGCATTACATGCTTTTCTGAATTCTACTAAGGGGGTCCAAACATTAAGACTCACACTCACATTAAGCATCTGCAGCAACTCCCAAACACATATGTCATGTTTGCTTTTTGTTTCCCCCCCCCAAATCGGAGAGCTAAGGAAGACTGGAGACCGCTGCTGTCGAATGAAAACCTTGTAATCTTCAAATGGTCAGAACACTCTTATTTTCTTAAAACTATCAAACTAAACTATTAATGACCAAGTAAATGTTCCGTTCAAGTAAAAACAAAATTGGAGTTAAAAAGGTTTTCCGCAACAGCAGCAATATGCACCATCAAAGAAGAAGAACAAAAAATCAGAGCCTACCAAACTGCGAAAAACACTCTGCTGGTCTGAGCTGATGTGACCTACATTTGGCTCAATTCAACTCGTTTTCTATTTCCAATCATGGGGGGGGGAAAAAGAAGGGACTACAGCCTCGGTTTAGTATTGCTGACTATGTTGAGGTGGAACACCAAATTCTGCTGGATGACGACATTGGAGAGAGGAAAAAAAAAGTGCTTCAAGGTTCCCGGCGTGCTCCATCTGACCAACTCAGCAGTCCTTGTGCAACGTCTGATGAAGATGGAGAAAGAGTGGCTTCTTTGTGAGGAGCTGGAGTTTTTTCCTCTTGAAGTCAGTGGGCTTCTTATACCTGAAGTTTAAAAAAACACAAACGTGATTCATCGTTTCCCATGATGCAATGGAATCTGGACTGAGACGGCAACACGGCTGGGGTGACTTACAGCTCGATGACGATGGGACCAGGTTTGATCTCGTCCATTTCCATGAGGGCGAAACATTTTGTGCTGGTGAACCTCTTCTTGGGTTTGTAGTGCTTGAATTCAAAGAAGATAGCTGCCCCTGGAATAAAGAGCATAGATCCAACAGTATGAACACTATAGGAGAACGTGAGTATGATATTTGAGATTTGTCCCATAACACATCTGATCACTAGTTCGGCCTGTGCTCTCTCACCCGCTGGCATTCCGAGACACTCCATCACATCAAACATTTATAGTACGTCACTTTGTCTACTTTGTCTCCTGTGTAAATGTGATGATGCAGTGCTGTGCGTGAGGCAGGCAGTACCTTTTGGTAGTCTCTCAACGTGTCTCTGGATCTCTACTTCCACGCTGAAGTGAATGTAGGTGTCTTCCTTTCTGCTGGCCACGGGGGTGTCCTGCACTGGGTTCACGTCGACGCCGTTCAAATCTGCAGGGGGGGGGGGGGGGTTGACAGAACTTGGTCATGGTTTTGTGGGGGAAAAAAACCAAAAACTTTATTGAGACAGGAAGGGAATGATACCTTTTACACTAATGGTTATGTAAGGATCGATGCATTGCCCGGCATCCTTCAACCCAATTTTGTCGATCTTTATTGTAAGTAGTGTCATCCCAGGCTCCGAAGGTAACCGTGGCAACAACGTACCTGTAAAAGGACAAAAGTTTGAAAAGTTAAAAAACGCCTATCGTACAAGAAGGCCTAGTCATAGCTCTGCACGACACTTAAATACTGAAATCTGAACAGTTAACACACTACATCAAAATTCAACTAGAGTGGCAAGCACTTGGTCTTGACTTTTCTGTCTGTTCTGCAACAAAGTGTGTGTATATTTCCATTGAAATGGATACAAAAACAAAACAATCTCCGACCGTGCCCTGGAGGACTCGTTTCAAACCCTGCTCAGTGATAAGGCCATACCTTGCAAAGCTGTACATGGAGGCGGGCAGCAAGGAGAGAGCGGTGAAGCCATGCACGGCACCGACAGAAAGAACAGAAGAGACACACACACACACACACACAATCAAAACAGAACCAACGGGACAACATGGCACAACGATGCACGTAAGAAAGAGCGGTTATGATTGTGGAGGGGTGGGGGGGCTTCGTCGGTGGTCATACGGTACCGGGCACTCTGGGGGGAAAGGCCTCTGGAGACCCCGCTCCTGCTGCAGCATCCTCCTCCTCCTCAAGCTCGAGGTTCTCCTCCTCCCCCGGAGCAAGGATTTTCCTGCCAGAAGGGGATGGCATACAGGTAAGATTAGATTGATCCACAAAGATGATATCTCATATAAAAGGATGGGAAGAGAACAGTATTGATGCTAATCCAACAAATAATTAGAACAATACATAAAAGGTAAGATAAAGCATCTTTGCTGACGGAGGAAACTATGCATCCAACTGTGTGCAGACTCGGAAATGAGTGTTGTAAGATGTTGAAATTATCGAAACACTACAGATGGAGGTAACGTATGTGCAGAAATCTCTCCAGATGTGCAGCAGCGCATCGTAAACCCACTATTTCAGAGTGTATTTACAGGTGGAAGTAGTATATATATATATATATATATATATATATATATATATGCACTGCTGATGGTTTGTCGCCTTTTACCTCAAGGGCACTGGCTGGACATCATAGGGGAATTCTTTGTTGTAGGTCAGTATATTTTGAATGACTGTTGACAAAAATGAGAAAACCGTGAGTACAGAAAAAAATAATAATAATGTGGTACTTTTTTTCCAGCAGGTAATACTTACTGGGTTCCAGTTTCTTCAGGTCTTCTAACTTGAACTCCTCTATTGACTGTGTGCACTAAGGAAGAGGACACACATGACATGTTAAATACTCTACAGGAGGGAAACACACACACACACACACACACACACACACACATATATATATATACTGTATGTAAGCCCTTGAACCTGTGTGTACATGAAAGAAACATGCCAAACCAAAACATGATGAAAGAAAGGGGGGGAAATGATGACACAAACCTGCAAACTCGCACTTCTCATCTCCAAGCATGTTGCAAACTTCCCCAGTGTTTTCTAAAGGAGAAAAACAGTGGTTAGAATATGTACAACACCTGGTGGTGGGGTCAGATGAGAGATGGTGTTCTGGCAGTTCTGTGTGAATTACCTTTTGCTCTTCTGTGAAGTCGGATGAATTTGTGTACTGGACCTCTTTTTGCAGTTGTCGGGCTAGACTGTCAACCAATACGAAGAGAGTTAAAAGATGCCAGTTTATCGTGAGGCGGCTGCACTGGTGCGTGGCTGGGGGCGATGTTGTACGTGTATGTTCGCCCCCTGCTGGTCAAAAAGAGGCGGTGCAGAAATCTACATTTTGGATTTATATTAATTGTGATTTGAGCTAATAAATCCATCAGTTGACAAAGTCGATCACTGCTTGAAAGGGTATTGAAACTCATCCCTTATCCGCCTGCGAGCTAGAGACGTTCTTCACTAAACAGATGAAAACCCCACCCATAACAATAAGAGGGTGTGGCTGGCTATTTCTCAATATTCTGAGAAATGTTGGCCCATTCCTGTCGTGCATGATGCATATTATTACACTACAGGCTGCTGTAGAGATTTTTCTCTTACATAAACAACTCTCCATCAACTACGCCGTAGCGAATGAAGTTGACGGGGATGCAACACGCTACTTGGCACAGCGAGTCTGATCCCTGTGCAGCACTGCCACAATCACGTCACGGATGGGTAGGGTTTATTTACTGTTATGAAAACTGACTGACAGAGCAGACGCTAACTTCGTGAAATCCGTCACCATGAATGTACCATCTCCCTATGTAGATAGTTTGCCTGCCGTATCAGAAAGGACAGACTAGAATATGCCTGGCGGGGCTACAGAGAAGAAGACGCATGCCGTTGTTGATTAAAGGCTAAACCAGTCGCAGAGAGTCATGACACACATGTTGATTGCAACTTACATTTGGTACTCATCTATAGCCTCCACTAATTGTCCCCACGAATCAAAGTCTGTGCCTTTCCTAAAACTGGCGTGCCATTTCTGAACAGTCTTGTTGACATCAGACATTTTCGCCGGGTGGGGGTGTGCACGCGCTTTCAGGTAAGCATCGCCGTTCGTATGGATCTACAACCGTTGCAGCATCGTCGTCTCCCAGATATCTGCTGTCCGGAGCCGCTCAGATCAACCGGTGACACCCCGACCAAGCCCTTCTGCCTGCTCGCCCTAATGTCGTATCCGTAAGAGAAAGGAAGTCCCGCCTAATAAAGTGGGTGCGCACGTTTTGGAATGTGGGGTAGCCCGGGTGGACGGGAATAGCAGCGAACCATTAGCCTGCAAGAGTACAATCACAGACCCTCTATATTAGCTATGGCATATGACCCACTACAGGCAGTGTTTTACTATGGGGGTTTTCTTGTTCGACGCGACACGAAGTGTATATTATAAAACGGTGATAACATAACATTGTATTGAAAAAAAATAACAAATTAAATGTCAATAAATCTTTTATTTTTAATCAAGAATAAAAGATTTCCTTGACATTTAATTTGTTTTTGTTTTTTTTACAAGAAAGAGCACATTAAGATTGGATCACAAGACGAAGAAAACAGAAGGTTTATATTGCAAACACATACAGATATGCAGAGGGACAGATGATAATTATATACACAATAAATTAAAAGTAGATTAAGTACTCCGACTGTGACTCGGACAATCAGAGTTGAGTATTAAGGGTTGATGGTTTTGTTCATTATTTCTGACTGAACTGACTGAAACTTCTGACGACAACCGGCTCGAGTTTAAGGCCGTGTACAGTTATACATTTCTCTCTGTTATCTTAACAGCGAATATTTGCGTTTTACATGTATTTTAATGCAGTAAACGAGCAAACCTGCTTGTAGACACATGTGTCAAAGACGGCTCTCGCGAGCCACACTATCTCGCGTCTCATGTACTCGCGAGATCGTCGGGTCTGCGAAGTTGGTGTGTCAAACCAGCCAAAATAAAGGAAGTTCCGGTCACACATTACATGTGTTGCAAATGTGCATGTGTTGTCTGAGTAGCAAAGTGAAAACAAACAACATATGTTATTAGTAATTAGTAAATAAAGTAAATAAAATAAAATAAATAAAATACAATTGTGTTTTTTCTTAAATGTCATATATATATTAATCGCCTATACAAGATGCAATATGTATTGGTCTGCCAAAAATACACAAGGAAAGACCAAATCACTAACTATATAACAGACAACTTGAAAGAATGTCTACTATCTTGAAAACGTCCAATTTAAACCATAGCAGCTTTAAATTACATGGAATTGGAACTCCAGTCAGACAGAAAAATAAATGTATTTTCACGACAAAACCACATAACTTCCGGTTTTATCCTGGCTATCTCCGTTTAGTTTGACGCAGCCGAAGTGCCATGGGACAGAAGCTCAGAGGAAAGAAAACGTCAAGTGTTGTTTAGTTTTTTGTTAGCCGGCTTGTTAGCCAGTGACAGAATGAGGTAAAATGGATAATGCAACATCCGCTTCTTCTGCAGCTGAAGACGACGAATGTGCAAACACGGAGGCTTGGTGTCTGATTCGAGTCGGAAGAAATTCAGATTGGCTTCGTTTGTTCGACAATACAGAGGTGCCGTTTGCTAACTAGCTAACTTTAATTTAGAGCTTGCTTAGCTAGTTACGTGAGCGTTAAATTCAACTTTGTCTGATAAAGAAATTCCCTTACATTAACGTTACTTCTTAATAGTTATCTTTTTTTGCTCTCACTACTACTTCCTTATCCAAGAGTGGTACCGTTAATGTTAATTCGTTAATTGAAAATGATCCAACTTCAGATAACTAACCAGATGAATAGTAACGTTATTGGTTATCATTGTTGGTTTTTTTTGGACTGATCAGATCACCATTGGACGTGGTTTCGACGTCACTTATCAGCTCTTGTCTCCAAGCTGCCCTCTAATGATTTCCAGACTACACTGTATTTTCAAGCAAATGGAAGATGGGGAATGGACAGTGACAGACAGGAAGGTAGCCCAATTTCTGTTTGCTCAAGTTTAAATATGACCCTGTCAAGTGCATCTGATAAAGACGATGTTGCTTTCTTTCTCAGAGTCTCAATGGTGTGTGGGTGAATAGAAAGCGCATACCTGCTGAGAAAGCTCATCTCCTGGGGCTCGGGGACTCAATACAACTTGGGGTTCCCGTAGTTGGAACTGAAGTTGAATATGAGTACATATTCGTTCGGCGGCCCCTCAGAGACATTAAACCCTACCTGGCAAAGAGGCATAGAGAGGATGCCAGTGCAGTCTTTGTATCCAAGAAGACGAAGAGGAAATTCAACACAGATGAAGTTGAGCCTTCTACTTCATCCAGGCCCAAGCTCTATCGCTGCTCGTCCTCAGACAAGTCATTTGCACAGCCGTGCCCTCCAGTGCAACACCAGCGGGGGCCCAGTCCCAAACAACCAGAGGAAACTGGTCCTAGCGTACAAGTCCAAAGAGCAGACCTGCCCTCAGATACCTCCAGCCGTCCCAGTGACCTGGACAACTTGCAGATGTATGTCAGATCGTGTAATTATGTTGTGTCACTGCAATTAAGATATGATGCCCGTTTTGTTCTGTAGAAGTGCATGGTTACTCCCATTGTGATTGCATTGTGAATAGAGGATTTGATCACCCTAATGTTGTTTTTGTAGGTACAGCCAGAACATCCTGATGCTGCGGGAACGGGTAGATGACACCCAGAGGCAGGTAGCATCACTGGAGGGAGAGCCACAGCTGGGTGACCCGCTCACAGAGGAGCAGGTCAAGGAGCTGCAGAGCCAGCTGGAGTTGGTCAGGGCCAAGATGCACAGGATGGAAACGTTAGAGAGGTCCTTCAGCGAAACAAAGAAGCAGCTAGAGGTGAGGCTTTTTTTCAGTAGTTCCTTTCACACACTGGAGACGCAGCATTGCCAGATTACCTCAGATGAACCCTGGTTTGTTCACATACAGCCGCTTCACCAGACAGATTGGCAGTGTTGAAAACGGGGCCTGCTCTGTCATTTTGTCATGGTGGTCATTTATTTTTAAAATGTTGCTGTAAGGGATTTCAGTGTAGCTAATAGCTTAGAATTTGCCATGTATCCTCTGTGCACAACAGAGGGTAGTTATTCTGTCATAACCACATCTGTAACAGTCTCTGACTGCAACTGACAAATTCCTTGTGATACTTGGATGCTGAACTTTCATATGATGCCTTAACAGAAAATATTTACAGAAAAGGCGTGAATGTGTGAAAGGCGTTAATAACATTGTCATCTTTTCCCCCACACAAGAAGCTTATGGCTTAGTGTTAGTGGTACTTTGTTTTTTTCCTAGACATAAGAAAATGTTACAATGTAATACACAAGGGAAGCATGTAACCCATAAAATGAATCGGCGTTATATATGCAACAGGTTAGATAGTGGACTAACCTGTGATGTGTTTTGGTCGACAGGCACAGAAAACACGGCAGCAAGAGGAGCTTTTGAAAAAACAGTTTGAAGACGCCTTGCAGGAGGTAACTGGCCCAAAAACATGGCTCTTATGTTGTGCTGCTGTCATTCTTGTTGGAAGGTTGTGAACACTACAGGTGGTGGTCATCATGTCATATGTTATAGAAGAGTAATGGTATAAAATCGATACCTAAACTTAAAATCTTAATGAAGATATCCCACATGAAGAACATGCACAAATAAATGTGATATACTTTATCTTAGTTTCGACTGACATTTGTGAATCTGTTTACAATACCCTTAGCAAAAGAAAGTTATGGAAGAGCTTGCCCTTTCTCGGCAAGGCTTTGAGGAGATACTCCTGGCCAAAAACAAAGAGTTGGAAGTGACCAAGGTATGCTGCGCTAATCAAGATTTTTCCCTTTCCCTTTCCGCACATTTTAGTTTGGCTTCAACAGAAGCTCAAGGCTTGGGAAGTTAAACTCAAACGTTTCCCTTTTTTTGTAGGAGGAGAAGGAGAAAGCGAGAGCCCAAAAAGAGGAAGTAGTCACACAAGTGAAGGAAGTGCTGGAGAATGAACTTCAATGCATCATTTGCTCTGAGCTCTTCATCGAGGTAGGACTCTGAAGATTAGCTGAAACACACTAATGTATCATATAATGTATAGGGTTATTAATGGATTTGCTATCTATTTCTTTTTGAGTACTCCCTTGATTTTTTTTTTTTGGCTAGACACTCGTCAATAATGACAATTGTTATTTTCTGGCTCTCTCATCCTCCCCTAGAACTTATCTGTTTGTATTGGTTGATATTCCCTTCAGGCGGTCATCCTGAACTGCGCTCACAGCTTCTGCTTGCACTGCATCAAGGAGTGGCGTAAAAGGAAAGACGAGTGCCCCATCTGTCGACAGGTCATTCAGTCCCAGACCCGCTGCCTGGCGCTGGACAACTGCATTGACAGCATGGTGGACAACCTGAGCCTGGACATGAAGGCCAGGAGGCAGACTCTCGTCACAGAGAGGAAAGGTGAGGTGCGTTATCAACACTTCGTTAGTGTCCGCAGGGATTCAAGCTTTCTGTCACTACAACAGATGTTGTGACATTTATCTGATAACTATAGTCATATACTAGATCAGCTAGTTAACTTTTTAACAGTAATGTTGTTTTTAATGTTTTTTTTATTCTAGTGAGTCTGATGGTTATGGATATTAGCAACCTCGTAGTCTCCATTAGACAGACCCATCTAACTGACACCGACAAAGCCTCCTGTTGTGGAAACTAAAATGAAACTTAAAAATGGAATAGTTACAAAAAATAATCAATTTGATATTGATGATGAGTCAGAGATGTCAAACGTTTTGAGGCATTAAAATACTTATTTAGACTCATTCATTCATTATTTTGAATGGAAGCAAGGTGTCAGAAGGCCAAGATAAACCTTTCCCTGGGGCAGCATGAAAACTCATACTGGATCATATTACTTACTGTTTGACAAATGACAAGCTATTATGTTTCATATTTTAGAAGTCAACATCATTTTTGGAGGGTAACTATCCAACAACCAAAGTGAATTATTTTGCACCATGTCATAATAAGAAAGATAAAACCCTCAACGCCACTAGAAGGTCACTATCATGATTGATTGATTTCATTTATCTGGGTTAGCAGCTGATTGCCCAATACACCAGCCATTGTGCAATGCCCCCTCTTCCCACATGAGGATCTAGTTGCATCATGGTTCATGACAGGAAGACTGTAATTTCTTCCTCTTGGCCAGTAACTTCCATTCATGCTGCTGCATTATGTGGCCGCTAAAGTTTAGCCCTGCTGTAAAAGAATAATAGATTCTGTGTATTATTTCAAAGATCGAAAAGACTTGGACTTGAATGGCATGGCCAGCAATGGCATACATGTACAACATGATCATCTTCCCCTAAAATCCCCTTGGCATTTTACATAAAAGCGGAGGTAAAGTTACCCGACAAGGTTTCAATAATGAGATTTGTTTTAACCCCTGTGTCTTACAATAAACATGCTTAACGAAGCAGGGTTGTGACCAGAAGATCATTTTTTCACCCCAGACCACCTTGAAATGCTGCATTATTATTTCAACCACAAAAAAACACATAGCTGGTGATGCCAGGCTGTGTGGGATTTGATGAAAAATAGTGGGATATTTTGATCTTGTGTTTTATTATTCTATAAAATCGCAAGTGTTTGACTTTGAGGGTTACATTACTAGATCTCTCCCCCACTAGACTCATGAAGTGTAGACTTCAATGCACAGGGCACAATGCACACTTCAGGGAAAAGTAAAGAGGTTCGGGAAGGGGCTGCTTTTCCTAGTGTTTGTGTAGAAAGACTCTCATTGCAGGGTGTTTTTCTGTGTTCACCAGCAGCCAACCCTGCAGAGGTGATGATAATCCACGTTGACGACAGTAGCAGTAGCAGTGACAGTGATGGGAGCATGGTGTCCATGGATAGCAGCTCCAGCTCTGTGTTCTCGGTAGACACAGACAGCAGCATCCCCTTGGACTCCAGCTCAGTCCACAGTATTTACTCTGATGAAAATGTTGATGAATCTGAAGATTAGACCTTTTCCCATTTGGGCAGATTTTGACTTTTTGTTGATGTCAAGTTTACATTTACTTGGAATGTTCCTGGAACATTTAAGATTATAGGAAAAGCTTGATCTTTTCAGGAGTCCAGCGCACAAACTCAACTATGTTTCATGCTTTTCTTTTTGTAACATTGTCAGTTGTTTGTCTTATTTTCAACAAAAGGAATAAAGTTTCTTTATGTGTCTTTTCACACTCAAAAAGCCACTTCCTGCCATCACATTTTATGCTTTGATATAATTGTTTCTACAAGCAATGTTTCCTAGTGGTTCTTGTGAACAGGTAAGCTTTACCTGGTACTTTGACGATGCCTGAAGTCACAAACTGTAACGTCAATAACCTCTCTACAAACAGACAGAGGAAAGGAAGCAAGAAAGGTCTTTTAGGATGATCCTATTGGCCGGTGGAGGACTTAACCACTTGACTATCTGGCCTGTTTTTGTGGTGGGAAAAGTGCCAAAAACACTTGGGCAGTGCATGAAACATCAGACAAACAGTAATGTGACGCTGTGCTTTTTGTGTTCTAACGTTGTTGGTGTAATGTAGACACAAGATGGCGCCAGTTAAGTAAAACCAGATCAGTAGATATGATGTACTGTAGAATGGTTTATATTTTTTGATGCAAGGCCATATTTTTCAAGCACCTAGTTTAAGCATTTGAGAACTTTGACATGCATCATAAGCCTTGTTGTGCATTGTCACAATATACAAGGCAAAATAAAATTTTAGTCTGGAAGGATATCTTCATAAAGGTTTTTTTCTTCTGTGTATTTTGTTATGTACATCACTGATGTTTTGCTTCCTGCAGTGCACATATACGATAGTATTAGTCATTAGTCGTTTTAGCAGGGCTGCAAGTTGAAGGTACAGTTTGCATTGAGATCTAATCACTTCCAAAATGCAATATATATCTACTTTGGGTTGAAAGTTACCTGATGTTTTCAAGATAAATGCACACAAAAATGTTGCTGTTCTGTATATTCAATATTCACCACTGACTTTTGAATGCCAGCAGTCACTGTCCCAAGTGGGTGTCACATTTTCAATTTCATCTTGGAAGGAAACTTTGCTAAATCTGCCTGTTTTGGTAATTGCACGCATGCAGCAATGTTGCCTAGCAACTAATGCAACAGCTCCGTGTTCTCTCAAAGCAAATGGAAGTAGGAGAGCACCATCCCAAACAGTGATGCAGAAAATATTGCACTGCACTCCTCACAGACAGATAAGTGCTCTGTGTTGGTGTGCCAGCTCCCTGTACGTTGTTCTGTAGGCTCTGCGCGCCGTGGTTCCAGGAAATGTAATTCGACCATAAATAACGATGGCATGTATTCAATACTCCAATACTGAATCTCTTATCCGTATGAAACAGCCGGCATTCAGTGAGATATATGAGCCAATATCCTACTGCGACGGTATGGTGCATGACATCAGCAGTTCTGGTCATTTGTTTGGTTTTCAATAAGGATTGTTCTGAAATCTTGGTGACACGTGGGCCTTTTAACCTTTTTCTTCCTGTTGTTGATGCAGCATAAACGGTGACCTGTGAAGCGGGTTATTCCATGTCCGCTGGCCTTCAGGAGCAACTTTGTTTGTTGGACAGTTAAAAGTTCTAGTTTGGAGCGGATGCAGGCGTGCCCAACACCCTGATTCGCCCCACTAGGCTTCTACCCTGAGTGCACTTGAACAGCAGCGTCCAGAGTGCGTTCGCCTCCTGCGCTGTGGATGGCTGATGTCACGCCAGTCCATTAAAGCCGGAGTGCGAGGGAAGCGTGTGTGTCTGTCAGGCTGTGTTACACGATGATGACGGCGATGGACTGCCTCGGGGCTACAGTCAGAGCCTCGTTCCTTCCTGTAACCCTCCGACTGTTGGAGCGACCTCCCTGATGCGTCATGTCAGCAATAGCGCTCTCTCTCTCTCTCTTTCTCTTTCTCTTTCTCTCTCTCCCTCACTTTCCCTTCCACCATGGGCTACAGAAGCAGTTTTGCTGAATCATGTGCCCAGATACGTCAATTTAAGTTCATATTAAAGCGTTACCCATCTTATTACATAATTGCTGAAATATCCTTAATGCCATATTACATCATTAGGGTCACCGTAATCATCTAACTGCACCCCCCACACACACACTTAAGATAATGTCCTGTTTAAAAGCCTTTGTAGAGCCAAGAGAAAACGAGCCCACTCAGTGAAGCGTAGTGCTGCATCATCCAAGGCAAAACAGATTGCAGAGGAGGAGCTACACATACTCGGGATAAGGGTTGCCTGAATAACCCCCCCAACACACAAACACACAACACACTCCACACACCCCACCCAAGTCAAACAATAGCTGTCCTGCTGCAGCTGATGATAAGACTCCCAAATTCTGGGTCCCATCACTTGCAAGGCCTTAGAGGACACAAATGTTGCATTTGTTGAGACTAGAGCTTACCGAGCTGTTCTCTGTCTAGACTGAGATGCATTATTTACACCACAGGAGTTATGGCATGAGAAATAATCACATGCCCAGGCTGCACGTTTCACTGCCATTTTCATTTTTTATGTTCAGTTTAAAGACCTTTTAACCATCATTTTCACATTATTTATGTTATTTGGTGCCAGTTATTTGGGCCCTAAAAGCTGTTTTTTTTCCCCCTTCCACATTGTGACTGTAGTTCCCTGTATGGTGCTATTGTTTATCAGATTCTTTCAGATGGATGCTCTCCAAATGCTCTAATCCAAAACGCCTTGGTCCATCTGCCAGCTTTACAGAATCCAAATGTTCTTCACAGCATGATCAGGCCTAACCACACTGCACCAGCGTATAGCCTACTGTAACAACACTGGCACACAGGCCTAAAACACACACATTCAGCACTGACACGCCAAGTCACTTTCATTTTGTGTCTATGCATGCAGTAGTGTGACCTAACTATGGAAAAACACTATTGCCTCTACTAAAACAATTGTCAGGCAGTCTAATGTTAATTTTGTCTTGCCATCTAATTTTCTTGAATTGAATGAATATGATACTTTATTTAAAAACAATACTTAGCAAAGTTCCTGCCAGACAACTCTATTCACAATACTGGATGACAATGCGAACAGCCTAGAAAATGCAAACAATATTTTCTCATATTTGTCAGACAGGGTACTCAAGTTGTACCCTAGCATACCTGTTGGGCCTCTAGAGTTACTTAAATAAAGTCAAACCAGACTTAAAACACTTCTCCCAACATTATGCTTCTTCCAAGCAGGTTGTTCAATGGAGCTGTCTCCAAGCATTCATGTTCAAACTTGGGTTTTGGTATAAATATAGTGCATGTGGTACTGATATAATGACTTTACTGTACTTACCAAGTCAAAGGCTTTGCAATTATACCAAGAGTACATTTCTTCATCAAAATGTTAGCTAAGGGCACAATGAGAAGCGCACATCTTTCTGTTTGTGGGAATGTGTTAGCGGTTCTCCTCAGGTTAGGTCGCCTGTAAGACAGCGTTCAGGTCTCAAACACCCTTTGAGCGTCTCCGTTACCAAGGAGACACATAGGGACAAGAACAGCGCGAACCACGGGAGGTACAGGTAACAGCGAGTAGACTGTGGCTGTGTAAGTATAAGTTGTATAAAACAGACACTAAATAGCTGTAGTTTACTCTGAAGATGTTTATGTGTATTTTTATTTGTGTGTGTTTATATGTTTATTTATTTTTACGTGTATTTCAAATCACTAGCTAGTGGCAATCAGCTGGTCGCAGTTTAGCTAACACGAAGAGTCCAAAATGTCTGTTTCTTGTAAAGACACTTACGGATAACCAAGCCCGCGTGTAGGCCAATATATGGTGGGGTGTTAACGGTCAAATTTAAATGATTAATCTGCAGTAACACTGTATAGACAACGTCAATCAAACTCTCAACAAGGAAACACACTTTGGTTCATGACGGTAGGAGTTAGGACCTAGTTAAACATTGCTGAGGTGTGATACTTTTTATGGGCAGGCCCGAGAACAAGATTGAAAAATCTCGTATCTTAATTTTGCATGTTTTCAAACAGAAGAATTAAAGCGGGGAAAGCTGTCTACACTATGACTGGCACAATGCCCAAGTCAATTTATCCTCCGGTGGCAAAACTCACCCTGGCTGGGGACTGCAGGAAGATGCGAAGGATCATTGCTGAAGATCCTGACTGGTCGCTTGTTGTAGTGCCGCTTTTATCAACCCTCTGCCTGCAAAACATTGTGAGAAACTTTGATGGTATGTTGTTGTTTCCAGTAGCATCCTTATACACAGTTATATCAATTACATTATAACAAGGACTTAGATTTCATGGAATGTGCTTGCATTATTAGGACTCATGTAGGACTCATGACTGAAAACATATACCTGTTACAGAAAAGCCCATAATTGAAGAACTTCTGCCTGGCCATAAAGACTATGTGCTGGAGAGACTGTCCCCTTCGCTGCCCCTGCATGTGACAGCTAACTTGATCAGTGATGATGGCTACTGGAAGCGGTGCTGCAAGCAGCAGTGGGACCTTTGTGACGTCTCTCGTTACGGCCACAGCTGGAAACGAATGTTCTTTGAGAGGCACCTGGAGAACATAATTGAGCTCTTTGTCCCAGATGCGACCGACCCAAAGACGGTTCTAGACATGGTCCCTCTTTGCAAGAACTATGTGAAGAGGCTGGACATCTCCCAGCTGCTGCCACCTATCAAGGAGCCCCAGAAGGCCGAAGAGGAAGATGGCTCAGACTTGGCTAGTGACAGTGGTTCTGATGGACCATCTATGGATCACTTTGACTTTGGCATCCTGCTGGACAAGCTGACCCACCTGGAAGAGCTCCATTTGGTGTACAGGGTCAAGCACTGTGGCATGAACTTTGAGTGGAATCTGTTTGAGTTCACTGTCCGAGACTGTGAGTCCCTGGCCAAGGCCCTTAAGTCCTGTAAGACATTGAAGGTGAATATTGATTCCTCCTCAGTGTTTTATTGCATATTGCCGGTCGTAGCGCTATACTCTCTTGCAAAGGATGGAGCCTGATTGTCTGGAGCGTGTTCTCTTGTTTTATTTCAGCGTTCCCCACTTCCTTGTCAGATGCAAAACATAATTTATAAAAATGTTTCAAATGTTGTGAAACATAGTCAGCCTTTGGTTGCAACCTAAATAAGTAATTATTTGACACAACAGTTATGTCACATGAATTCATTACGGCACGGGAACATGCCACAGACACCACTTGTTGCTGTGCATGAGAGGGGATCTGTTCTGTTCTCTGCAGAGTATAGTTATTAGAGTTGATATTATTCTGCTGAATTGCTTATTCATTTCATCTTATGTAGCCTATCAGTGTTGTGTAGTGCTACTAATTTAGTAGCTTTTGCTCCTAAAAATAAGCTACGTAAAAAATTGAAAAAGATGCACACATGTAAAAATTGAAAGTAGCCATGGGCATTTCCAGTTATTTTCATAGATTATGCCTCTAGATTTCTTACCTGCTCAAAAAAGGTTCAGTTTTTAGTGCTGCTTGGAAAAAATGTCACCATCCACATACTGCACTGTTTCCACAGCTTCTGAGGCTCCACCAAAGCAAAGTGGAGGATGAAAAATGCCGGCTGCTGGTGAAATACCTCCTGGACCACCCCTCCCTGAGGGAGCTCGACCTCTCACACAACCTGATAGGAGACAGAGGAGCCAGGGCTATCGGCAAGCTGCTCAACAGGAGTAAACTGGAGACCCTGAACATCTATGACAACAACATCAGAGGCCCAGGGGCCCAAGCTATAGCTCATGCCCTGTCCAAGAACTCCACCCTGTTGTCTCTCAACCTGCGTCTCAACCGTTTGGGAGATGAGGGGGGTCAGGCTATCGGCCAGGCCTTGCTGAAGAACAGCACCCTACTCCATCTGCACCTAGGAGGCAATGAGATGACCGAGCCCACTGCCACCGTCCTGTCTCAAGTACTAGTTCAGAACAACACTTTGAAGAGCATCAACCTCTCCTGCAACAGGCTGGGCATGGTGAGTAGGGCATGCATGTACATGGTGGAGTGGTCAAAACAGGAAATGTGGAATACACTATTACACTATCCTTTGAAAAATGGTTATTCACAGCAGTAATGTACACAGTCATTAGTACACAAGTAAAGATGCCATTATTAAACTTGAGAATAACAGCTTTATGTTACATTATCAAGGATAGCAGTTTATTTTGAAACACTGGATTCCCATCGCACCCAACGCAAAGAAAGTGCAGTGCACTAGTCCCTGTATAGAAACATAGCATAGTGAAGTAAGCAGACAAAATAGCCCAGAAGTACAAAGATTTTCAATTATTCATAGATATGTGTTGAAAACATGCAATAATGGAAGTAGATGTGTTTTTTCCCCATGGGAGGTGGATATGAATTTCCCCTTCTCATGCTCTCTCCTCTTCAAGATTTCAGTTGAATGCCTGTGAGTGGAATTCACTGTGGAGGATCAAAAATCACCCACATAGCAGAAATGCCACGTGCCCTGCCATCAGTATCTTTGACCTTGGTGGTACTCTTTTCAGAAATAGAAACGCCTGTCTCAGACAATAAAACGCTGTTAACAATCACAACAAGCAGTTTCCAAAGTGCAGGGTACTGTGTGATAGGAACAGCTGTCTGTGTTGTGCCAAACTTGAACATGCATCAATGCCAAATGCTTTTTTGTTTGTTCTTTCTCTCTCTTTCCTTCTGTGTGTGTGTGTGTGTGTGTAGGATGGAGGTAAAGCTCTGGAGGAGGGGATGTCTCTCAACACCAGTATAATAGAATGTGATATCCGTCTGACGGAGGTGGATCAGGAGAGCAGTTCCTGTATCCACCAGGTGGTTCGGACAAACCAGAGCAGAGCGCGCAAGAAACAGGCTCAAGAGAGTAAAACCAAGTAGACATCAGAGCACCTCTATACAATACAGAACCCATCTATATTACTCATTGATCCTCATTGAGTAATAAGATCTTCATTGATGCCTCAGCTTGGTTCCTGCAGGGCTTCCTCTGTATTCATTCACATGGCCACACCACAGAAAATTTACCACCGCTGGCAGAGAAAATGTGAGATTAAAATGAAAGTCGAGATAAAACACAAAATACAAAAAGGTGCAGTCCTAACCTTTGTCAATGTTTTTATAAAAGCATCTAAAGAAAAATATTTTTTGCACTGCAACCTGTACTAGAAGCATAACTTGTACCGGATGTGGAAACAAAAATCACCTTCTTCAACATGATTATATATCATATCTGTCCCATACACCATATATCCAGTGTAAAATGCGTGTTTATAATGAATGATGCACCAAAACAAATTGCAATGTGGTGACAGTTATCATGGAATAGCTTTTGACTGAGTTCATTTATTGAGCAGTTGAGTTTATTGAGCCTTTTTTCAATTTCGATACACAGATTTGGTATGCATGTCGTTTCACCTGTATATTATGCAACATCAAGGCAACATTGTGGTAGTGTTGGTATACATACAAACTTTTTACCTAGGCTATATCTATTGTTTAGGGTAACACCTTTGCTGGGCAGCAACAAAACATTTTTAGTGTAATTAATGTTACATGTTTCCCCAGCTGCTGATCTTCTTGCAAAGATCAGTCGCTCTTCTTTAGAATGATATGGAGAGAGACGCAAAGCAATTCTGTAATTGGATGGGGGAGTAATTTAGCTGAAAGTACATACAGTACTGTACATAGGATGAGTATTGATATTCTGTGGGTAATAATCAGTCAGCCTTGACCCAGAGAAATCTGTGGAAATGTGTGTGTGTGTGTGTGTGTGTGTGTGTGTGCTGTGTGCATGTCCACCACAGCACATCCTAAATAGGTCAGCGCTCCCTGCCAACATTTTTAGTTTAACAAAGGTGTATCAAATATAATCTCAAAAATGTAAAAATGGGGTGCAAGGGAAACGAAAAAACATTCAGAGTAGTAAAGCAGTGCAAAGCACAAGGATGCTGTTGTCTGCATTGTCTGAAACCTCACTGTAAGTTACTGTATTTTCCTTTTGCTACATATCAAATTCACCGTTTTAGATCTGCAAACCAAAAATCTCCCTGCTCCGGTACATGTTACCCGTTTACTGGTGACACATTCATCTAAGTACAAGATACACATTGACAGTCATCCTAACCTCCCACGCTCTACTTTATTTACAGTACAAAACCTTTCTGCCCTATAGTCTCCTAAATCCACAAACGTCTTTATACAATATTATAAAAAAAGATGAGCCCCAAAGCATTCTCGAGTGAAAGAGTACATATAACAATCTAGTCTACTGTACATACGATAAAGGGTTCAATGTTTTGATGCTAACAGTCGTCTACGGAGGAACAGTGACTTTCTTATTTATATCACAGTGAAGCCATCTAATTGAGAGGCTGTATCAAAATGTACTGATGTACTCTCTGAGGAGAAAGTGGCTGATCATTAATCAGACGATGTGATGATAGTATTTAACAGTGACCGGTAGTCGCAACTTTTTTGGCAATACTAATGGGAAACATTGTCCAATGAGGTGCCTCAGAATGGTTGCATTGATTACTTATGCTTGTCATGTTACCAGGAAATATTGAAGTACATTTTAGTCGCTGTCTCCCATTTGGTTTCCGGATGCTGGAAGAATTGCCGCTCCATATTGCCAAAAAAAAGTTGCCTAGTCTACCACGCTTGGACCAAAAACATTCAAAGAGAGAAATACGCAACTCTCATCAATGCCAAAAAGTGGATAGGAAAATCACCTTCTGTCCAATCTCAGTCATCTCTCCTCCATCATCAGTGAGGTTATGAGAGTTGGGCTCGAACATGCCGTGGTTTGCAAACCCCTGGTTTAAAAACGGCCCGATGATTACAAAGCTCATCCGTGCTGAAGGGAACGTCTGCAGCCTCTGGAGCAATTACTGTAGGACGAGTCGATCGGATGACAGAATATAACGACGACGAGGTGAGGATGTCGTCACAAGTAGAAGCCCTCCCCTGATTGCTGTCCTGAGGTTGTTCAGGGGCTTGCATAGATGAATTGTGAGTTGTGAAAAGACAGTTTACAACGTACAGTATATTTTCATTCTCAACTGTCATTTGTTGAATGAAATGTGAGGTTTGAGGGAAGCTGTATTTTTTTCCTTCATGTCCTGTTCCCTACTTTATTTTAATACAGTCTCTGTTATTGCTATCAGGATAGTCACTAACTCTGTAGCTAGCGCCACACATGGAATGGAATGAGCATGGCCAATTTACCCATCGTTGGTAATATTAAGAGGAAGTAACAGGAAGTGACTGACCTAAGACAATATTCTGGTATTTGCTGTACTTAGAAATGTAATGGTTGTCGGGGCAGAGAAATAATATGAGAAGGATCAATGCCAATCTATCGTTCACTGCAGATCTCAGGAAGGTTTGAAAATTGATAACTGTATGCATAACAGAGATGTATTTTCATCCCTTAGGATAGCACTAAAGGAAAATTCACAAGATGATTGAGGAAGTGGAGTACACGAATGGTTGTGCTTGGGGATTTTGCAGTTAAATAGGTTGAAGTGTTGAATGTTGGAAGATAAGTCTTAGATATGACTTTCCCAGGTTCAATCATTTATTTGTAGTCCTTTAAAGTAAGCCTGTCACATTATTAAATCTGACAGTAGTTGAATGCAGGCCTCTGCCTATTTCTAGTCTCTTTGATGGCCGGCTCTCTGTCTGGCTCTCTGACATGCAGCAGCAGCAGCAGCACAGGGCCGGCTGTATGAGAGCTGTTATGTTGAAATTTTCCAGGATCCGATTTTTTATTTTACCCTCCCCAATGCATCCTAGACCATGATGAGTAGCATGTGCTATTATTCATTTCTACGCGTGAATGGGTAGATGTTGAGATGGGACTAGTATTGTAACTAACAGTTGGTCCTCAGGCACTTAAATAAAGAGGTAGGCTGAAGACAAATATTGCCAAATATGAAATTAAATGGATGTTTGCGACTTGAAACTAGCTGAGTTGACAGTTGGTGAGGTTGTTTCTTATTCCACTGGCCATTATCCAAAAAGTATTTGAAGAAATGTTGTGGATTCAGTTTGAAGTTCTGCTGTCCTTTAGCCCTCCTGTACTAAATTATTCAGTAACTATGTTGCTATATTTAGCAAGCCAGGAGTTTAATGTCATTGCGACCGAGCCGATTTCGAACTAACTGGATGCTGGATCCTCTATTAAGACATTATCTTCATACTAGGAACATGTATTCCTTTCTAATGGCATTCTATTGACTTTGAAGGAACAAATTCAGATCATGTATCGTCAAAATGTTTCGATTTCATATTTGGGCCGAAGTCAACTTCAGTTCATGAGAGCCACAAGCCATATACTTCAGCGGAGGCATGTTAATCCTGCTTCGACAAGGAGGCTGATATATTTTTACATTTTCCCTCGTGTGACATTACGGTTTTCTCATCTGCAAATTTCCCATTCAGGCATCCATTAGTTATCCTTCCATTTATTGGCAATTTCTTGGGCTACTGATGGGTCAGACCCCATTTCAGGCTGCAATTACTAAAGCCATTCTGGTCATATCCTTGCAAATAGTCTGCCTGTGGCTTAGATCTACAGCAAACAAATGCAACTATGGCATTTACAGCGGGATGTTTCTCCCCTTTGTGTTCCTTGCTTATTCTAAGCCTCTTCTCTTTCTAGATATTGCAGGACAGTGACGTGACACTCTGGCTACCAAAACTCAAACTCATACAAAGAGAGAACAGTAATTTGCCCGGCACATTACAGTTCTAAGCACTATGGTCCTTCAAAGCTGCAGAGTATAATTCAAACACTCTCAAGAGCTGTCAAGAGCTGTTTTCCCTGACATTTTGAATGTACTGTTGTGATTTTTTTCCCCAGACATACTTTTAAATTGTCCTGTCGCCTATTATTCACTGTAATAGGGAGGCTCTGGATAATTTGATTCTGTTGAAGAAATCCTCGTTTGTGGTAACAGATGGGTCACTGAGTTACCTTTGAAAATGGTGGTAAAAAAGTCCATATTAGCCCAACCCTGGCGTAAGGTTTCTCAGCCAGTGAGTCTCTTCCAGGAAGAACGATCTTCATATTCCTTGCTCAGATCAGCTCAGCTAGGTCTGGCAGCTGTGGGTCATAGGGAGGTCTCCACACAGGAGCCATTTCTGTGCAAGGAGCGGTGATTGTGGTTGAGGCAGCCTTCGGTGCGGTGTACTATGAGCACTGGGAAGCAGAGTGCGTCCTGGTAGGCCGGAGGGTTCTCCTCACTGCTGGCCTGCTGGCCTGACAGACAACGCGTGCTCTCCGTGGGGCAAGACTGCTCATTCAGGCTCCCGCTGCTCCTCCAGAAGCAGCTCCGCCGGGAGCCGTACAGCCGGCCCAGGGAGAAGCGGCTGGCGCTGAAGGGGATGCGTGGGCTGCCTCCGTTGCAGATGCTGAGGGCACTGCGAGAGAAGATGGAGGAGCTGCTGATGGTGCGGTGGCAGCGCTCACAGTTCTGCCGGTAGCTGCCGTAGCCGCTGCCTGCGGAGTAGCTATTGCAGCTCCCTGAGAGCTGGGCCAGGTCCATGAGAACTGCCTCGGAATAGCTGGGCACCAGCTGTTGGTTGGATCGGATGTGCCACTCCAGCTCTGTGCTGTCGATAGTGTTGACCCTCGGAATGTGTCGGCAATAGGGCTGTTCCTCCGATGGCGTTACCGGGACGTAGTCGAAGCCAAACAGCTTCTCCACGTGGTAGTGGACACAGGCAGTACGGTACTCTGTCAGCACCCGCAGAGGCCAGGATAGGGTGAAGGCAGCTGCCACCCAGAACAGGGAGTTGGATGCGTACCAGGGAAGGTTATTAGGGTCAGAAAAGGCAATCATATACTCCTTAAAGTCTACATTCTTCAGGTGCATCCCCTCGCGGGCCTCCATGTAGTCGTCCAGACCCTCATTTTCTGTGAAGAACCTGGCCCGCTGGGTCAGGTAGGAGTTCTCAGACTCCACGTTGGCAAAGCTAAAGCACTTGGTGAACCTCAGCCTGGTGACAGGGAAGCCCTCCAGGCCCATCAGGTGCTTCGAGATGTCTTTAACCCCACAGTTCCCATAGTCAAACTCCGCCTCGGCCACGTGGGTGTTGACTCGCTCGTGGTACACCTGCGTCGTGGTGTAGGCATCTCCGTTACGGTAGCGCGTCACCTGCCGGGTCCTCCTGACATAGTGGTAGCTGATGGCCTTCCACCAGATGCAGGGCGTGGCCTGCTGCATGCGCTGGATGCGCTCCGCCACGCTTTCCACGTCCACCTTGTACTGCAGCTCGTTCCTGGTGTAGCAGTGCCAGCACTCCACCAGGTAGACCACGTAGAGCATGACCAGGAAGGCCAGGGGGATGTAGATGTAGCCGTTGGAGCAGGGACTGTCGTGGTACATCATGGACTTGCCCTTGTACGCACTGTCGAAGGAGAGGCGCGTCACCTTGGTGACCTGGCACCAGGCCATGGCCCCGACGCAGCCGTACATCAGCAGGGACAGCAGCAGGCATTTCCAGTGGCTTTCCCGACACAGGGACTTACTCAGGGACTGTTTCAGGGGCCGCTGCTGCAGACAGAAAGAACACAGCTCATGTTGGCACTGCAAATATCTTTTCATTGAGAACGTTTGTCTGGTCAAAAAATTAAATATGTACTCTACTTACTGGAAGTAATTCGTGCCTGTGTGTATGTGTATTGACACTAGAATTTCACAGAATAAAATGTAATTATCAAAAGTTTTCAGCTACTGTATATCAGTAAATATGCTTTAAATCAGAATCAGAAACAGTTTTATTGCCAAATATTATGTGAATTTGTAACATTATTATAAAATAGTAATTGATTTGATTGATTTGTTGGATATATATTTATAGAAGGTAAAAAAACAGTGACTTCTTGCAGCATATGAAATATTTAGGGAAATATTCAGTGTTCTAAGTGCTTTTCCATACTTTATGCATGAGCTGTGAGCCAATTGCTCATGTCTTGGTCTGCCTGTTATAATGAACACTCACCCACTCCCCTAATCTAATCAAAGCCATGTGAATAAAATAAAAGTACAATGTTAAATATATACCTTGTAATCAAGAAGGAACGGGAAACTAGTGTGTGGGTGTGTATAGGGCTGTGTGTGTGTGTGTGTGTGTTTATGTAAGTGGACATTTCATCTTTTTATATTTTGGAACAGAAAAAGGTTAAAATAACAAAGAAATCTGAGGGTATGAGCAACCCCCCCTTTAATGTCAAACCACCCAGAAAAAAGCAGTCGTTTCGCTCAGGCAGCGTAAAGCCGGTTCCATCCTTTTATCACCCCCAGGGCACCGCAGGCCCCAATGCCTGCATCAAGAGCTAGTCACGCCTTGTGGGAATGCTGCCAAACACACACACACACACACACACTTGGCAGGGATTCAAAAGCCCCAGCAAGGATGGATTATCGCGAAATTTATTAAAATGTGCATAGCAGACATCACACAGGGAAAGAGAGTATATTGTGTATAGGCATAGGACATATTAACGCTCTGGAGTTGCCTCCTCAGCCGAATCCATAGGACGGTTTATTGGTCAAACTATACGTAGGTTTCTGGCAACAATAGTGAACGCAGAGGACGTGACCACAACAGTCAAGTTAACCGGCAGCTTGCATTGACGTATCGAACTCAACATGTCTGTTCTGTGCTCTCTAACTGGCTGAGGAGAGTAAATAATAGATGCTCCTTCTCCATAATTATCTCCCCCACCTTGGTCACGTGGTCCCCAGGTCCCTCGCCGCCCCAACCCCACACCCCATAGGGCAGAAGGGATTAACACTGAAATTCCCTATTGGGTTAAGTCTACTGCAATAAGAATATTTTACTCACTGGTAGCCTGTATACTCTCTGGCGATAATCAATAGAACATGACATACTTTCCAGCTCACGTTACACATTGCGGCCTCTTTTAAGCAGTAGGAACAATGATGTGTATGAAACATAATAATAAGAGGCTGGACTGTACCAAGTTCTCTCTGCGTCTGAGATGTCGGCCTATTGTTTACCAGGATGATGTAGCTATCCTTTGAGCCATAATCAGGATGTGTGTTGAGCGTTGAGCAAATCTATATGACAGTAGGAAACTGAAATGGACACTGAAATCAAAGGAAAACTGTAATTCAAACAACAGTCACACACATTTGGGGGAAGAAAATTCCACCCTGGACTAAAAGAACATTCCTGTTTTTTAATGTGTCCGGGAAAAAATCCACGACAGATGGGTCTTTGGTCTGAGAGCAGACCAAGAACCAGGTGAAACTGGAATACATTTCAGGGCTCAACGGTGAGATGTTTTTTCCAAAGGGGGCGCATGTGTTCCTTTGTTGAAAGATTTCAGGGGGGGAAGGAAATAAATGTAGGAGTATGATCTGTGAAAGTAATTGAATGTGTCCATCCTTGCTGAACACTGAGTACCCCAGGATGCCTTGTCCAAATTATACACTCTATATGATTACCTATCAGACATGGGGGGATGATACTTCACCTATTCCTGATATGAAGACGCTCAAAGATGTTGAGAGAGGAAAATGCAAAACCCTAGGAAATCGGTAATATCTGATAGCCAATGTGGATTTAAAGAAGCTGAAGAAAACATCAAGCAAATGAACGAAGTGGCTACATTGGAAACAATGCAAAAAATAAGAAACAGTTTTCTTACAGTGTTTGTGATTTTAAGGCTGTCCCCAATGGAGCATGATTTATAGTTAACAGTTCCCAGGTGGGATCTGCTGGAGACTCAGTTTGGGAAGAGGTGTTGATTAGAAGTGTTGTATGGTGTACCCACTTTCTGCAAGGCACATTTTTGGGGGGTGTCTTGCATCTTGGCAGCTTCTCCAGAATACAAACAACTCATATATATTTATATCGAGAACACAAAGTGCAATAGTGAACATGTAGAGAATAGAAAACAGCATGTCGTGTGTGACAAAGATGTGCTCTGGCCAAGCTGCAAAGTGGAAAAATCAATGATCAATACACTGAGGATATCGTGAATGAGAGTACCTCGCCAACATGCCATAGCCTAATAGAGCAGTGGAAATTCAGTGATGAATCAAAATAGATATGTGGATATTTTATTGGTCACAGAGTTACATGAGAAAAAAACGTGACTTGAAAATGTATAAAAACAACACATTTTGTATGGTTTAAAATCGTGTCTGTATACTTTTTATGAGCTCAATGTGGCTTTGACAATGCCACTTATATGGATAATCGTTCTGCATTATATGAATCTAAACTAAAAGGGGCATGAGGACTCTATTATGAATGAAACTTGTTGTTTAAAACAGCAGCCTCTTGTGAAATTGAACCAGTATTTAAGAAAACAAATGTGACGTGAGAAGCCACACATTTAATCAGACTATTATGGTGTCTTTATAACCGAGTGCCTTTCACACTCCACTCATGGCCACTTTCTCTTGACATAATAAGACCAGCAAGGTTATATAAAAACCTCTCTCCTGTAATGGACAACCTAATAGATGTCTGACTTGCGCAGCATGTGTGTTGCTGAGGGTTAGACGTTTTAAGTGGAGTAATGGGGAGGCTACACATAAAAAGCTAAAGAAGGGCAGAAAACCTTATTTCACGCACATGTTTTAAACGAGTTCAATTCATTACACAGACAATAGCTTCTTAATGAATTGGATCTCAATTCCCCCAGGCATCATTTTAGACGTCTCCTGTGTTTGTTTGGAATTATCCTACAAATCATTCCTGGGACCATGACATGAGTAAGCCATGGTCGGTTATTACAATATATCCAGTCCATGTATATATGTATATCTGTCCCCACAGAGCAACGTGCACACTCTCTGATTTCCGAACCTTTTTCCAAGTCAAGGACCCCCAAACGGATGCGCATTTTGTTCCTGGGACCTCCTATCTGAGAAGATTTTTGTTGTTACTTTATTTTATAGCAGGGGAGATAACAGGGAAAGAACCCGATGAACAAAACAGCCATTCTTACATTGTGCTGATGTATTTTAATGAATGAAATAACAGTAACAGTCAAATTAAAATGTCTTGCATTTTCTTTCATTCCTTTCCAGGACCCCCTATTGAGCCCAGGACCCCACTTTGGGAATCACTCGTCTGGAGGGGAGACAAAACAAGAGTACATTCACGCACGTTCACATTCTCGGGCGCGCGCTTGGATGTACAGGCTCATATTCAACTGGATGCCATAATAATAAAGCTGCATTACGCGGCCATTAATACAGTGTGATCACCCATGTATAAGAAATCCCATTTAACTGCCACCTGGAGCTCTCCGTGGTCCGTTTATCCCGCGAGTGGACCTAATTGGGCCGTAATCTCGGAAATCTGATTACTATAGTGAGATTACGGGGATTCCGCTATGATAGCAAGGAATTGTCACACCAGTTAAGAGCAACATTTATCCCATGCATTTGAAAAAAAAAATGTCTTGGACAATGGAAAATTGGTCCTCACCTCCTCCCGGGGACTCTCCGAGTCCTCTTCGGGGACGGTGGTGGTGCTGCTTTCACTGGCCGTGGCAGCCGATGCTGGGGACATGTTGACGACGGTACCAATAACGGAGCATGGATCTCCTTCTGGAAATAGTGATTTCCAAATCGGGGCGAAACATAAGCAAACCGACAAACCCCACGCGGATCATCCGAACGCAACCAGCCTGGCGGGAACCCAAAGGGAAACGCTCAGATGATGAAGATGCAACATCCCCGCGTCTTCCAGGTGAGTAGGAATCCGGGCATTGTGCCGCTGATCCTCGGATGAGACTCCTCCTGCGCTGCAAGGGACTAGATGCTAAAGACTACCTACTGTAAAGGATGCGCTGACAAAACACATCAATCAGCTTCCTGTATATAGGCGTAGTGACCATGATGGCACCGAGGCAGGACCCACTGTCAGTGCAGGACAAAGGCAGGAGGCAGTGTTACACGTGTGTCCAGCCAGCCCAACACCACAAAGTAAATAACAGAAATCTCTATGCAATCAGGACAGGACAGAGGCGGGACGCAGTGAGAAACCCACCCCCTGCATGCAATTAGGGTACATGAACGTGTCTGTATGTTATGATTGTCTATATATGGCCCAATCATGACTACCCCTCCAAAAACTATATAATCATATAACACATTTTATAAGGATACTATACAAATACAAGGATTTCAGATTTAAAAAAAGAAAAACACCCAGTAGGATCAGGCACTATAAAGTTTAGATTTAGATTTTTAGATTCATTCAAATGCAAGAAGCTGTACTTGTGCTAAGCAGAATTTTTGTCATATCCTGTGTTGATCTGACTTTAATTGACTTAATTTGTCCCTAGACTTATGCTCACCTGTAATTGGGAGGGACAGACAGCAACAACTTCCAACATGGCAACATTGAGAATGTAAAAAGGTGAAATACAAATTGGATGAGTCTACTTTGACTGAATGAATGAATGAATGAATGAATGAATGAATAAGGTTTATATTGGTATTTGTTTCCTTGTATATTGCCTTGTGGTTCTTTTGGCACATGGACCCTTGTTTATTATAGCCCATAGTATAGACCAGGGGTGTCCAATCATGTGCCATGGAGGGCCAAGTGTATGCAGGTTTTCATTCCAACCAAAGACTACACCTGTAATTTCACTGATTAGTCCCTCCTCTCTTGGTTGAGGGTGTGATAACCGGTCAAATCACCTGGTGTATTGTTCGGTTGGAATGAAAACCTGCTCCATGGCACATGATTGGACACCCCTGGTATAGACATTGGACTGGACTGTAGGCATAAAAAAGGACACATGACATAAGTAAACATGACGTAACAGCAGATGAAATAAAAGCATGGCTATTCTTGGCAGTAGTAAGGATTTCTCTCTGACAGCCTATGGTGATAGTATTGTTTCATGTATATGTTCATGTATTTGTGAAGAATCTAGCAACCCAAAGCAGAGAACAGTAGCTGTCTAAGTGTGCCCTCTAAAGGCCACAACATCACATAAGTCTGTTCAAGTTGGAAAAAAGGCAAACAAGGGGTGACAGTTATGTTATTCCTAAGCTTTTTGGAAAACAATAATGACAAGTTTTTAATGTTGATTTTTGTGTATTAATCATCTCTGTGTGTAGGCATTGGTCTGTGACAAAGAAACCTGACAAAAACAATGTAACATTTCATCACAAAAGGCCAGACACAAATTGGACCATGTTGTAATGTGCCACTGGGAAGATAGCTGCCAAACAACTATGCACACTGTGGAGTTATGTAATATATCAAATTGCGGATTCACGTTGCAGGTGTTTCAAATCGTGGGCTCATAGCAGCCACGTCGCATTATTATTACCTCAGTGTTTGTTCAGAGTCAATAACTGCTGTCAACCCAATGGGTCGTGGTGTACGTTTTCAAATTCGGTTTTGTTCTGCTAGATAAAGGCCGAAAAAAATCCCTCCGATAATGATCCTGCAGTTTCGCGCTGCAGCCAAATGTCGAGACTCACAAATTTGTTTAAATGGAACTTCCTCTCACGAACTTTAAAATAAAGGCCATATTGACGAGCACGTGTTGTAACGTTTGTTACAGTACTATTTAGACACGCTAAAGACCTACTATATGATCCAAATCCATTGTATATGACTCGGGCGTGTTCTTCAACTACGTAGCTATGGTTGGCAGTAACATGATCAGTTAATTAAAGAGATATAAAAGTCGTGACAAATGTATGCTTTTATTTTGAAAACTTCCGGTTGTGTTGTGTGTGTCTCTGAGTAACCCTCAGCGTTCATCAAGTAGGAAGGGGGGCAGGGTGGAGGGGTGTTAGTCAACGCCACGCCCTTTGGGGATTCCCCATCGACAAAAACAGCTTTTTCACATGTCACCCAGCTCGTCCCTCTGCTCCCCCACCCCCCGCCCCCACCTTGCTCTACTCACATGCCCTCAACTATGCGGGGCCAACTCTACCCGGAGCTCGCGACGTTACCGGATGTTTAGACGACTGGCAAGAGTTTCGCCTCATTTCGTGTGTTTATCCTCGGTATGAAGTTTGTGCCGCGACTTTACAACACCGTTAAACACTCGGAAAGTTGAAGGCCTGTCATTCTGAGGTAGGGTGTCGGTGTTGGAAGCGGTGGCATGAAACGCAGCGGCTCATTCCTCTGGTTTCACAAAGGAGCGGTGATTTCCTCAGGTGTCAGTAGGCTTTCCGTTGAGGACCGGTCACATCACCGAGCAGCTACCAGGCTTTAAAACCTCTAGAGAGGGGGGTGAAGCCCGTGAAGGCCACCATGGCAAGCGCTGACTATAGAAAAGGTGATTCTTTGGAGGACAACCGAGCGGACTCTGGCATTGACTCATACAGATCCATACTGAAAGAGGAGCCGTTCGCGAAAGCCGTGCGGGATCCGGGCTCTGACTGCAGCGGGCCGAGGGACAAGTTTTCCACCGGAGAGGAGCGTCTGGACTCGGCCTACGGCTCCTCGTCTCTCACGGTGGAAAGTCTGTCGGAGATAGTGGAGGACTGCAAACTCTCCAGCACTGAGGATGAAAAGGCAGAGAGCACAGAACTCAGTGAACAGGAAGAAAACCTGCTCACAACTATAACCGAAGACGGAGACACGTATGTTTACCTGCTTTTATTTTCTTAAAAAAACAACTATATATCCTGCGAAAGACTATCTGATGCAGACTAGCCATTTTAGTGTGGTGCCTTCCATTTAAAAGTTGTATAACCATGCTATTCCACCATTCTTTTGGAAATATTTTGAGTTTCATTTCAGTACTTCGCCCCCAGTAATGTCTAGTAATGCCTAGTCCTTTTATAAAGTAGCCTATCATATCCCGGAATCGTCAAGGTAAGTTGATTTTTAGTAATCTGTCAGGGTAAGAAGTAATTTGCTCTTCAATTTACCTCACAATATCTTGTATACACATATTAGCTCTAATAAATTGACTTTCACAATGTGAGCTTAGTATGAAATCCCTCTCTCCATAATAAAAACCTAGAATAGAAGTCAGTAGAGGTGTAAGAGGTTATTGGCTTAGTGGCTCCCACAGGTTATGAGAACATTCCTTCAAATTGCCACCCAGGTGGTGTTTTCTCTGACATCAGCTCTGAACATTCAACCAACTAATTGTCTGTCAGCCACAGCATTAGTACTTTTTTTTTGACTCTGTGGTTATCACACATGATGAAACGAAGCAACCATGAAGTGCTGTTTGTGAAGTCTAGCTATATAAATGACATTAGATTTAAACCATGGTTTTTCCATGTCACTGGTTTAGACGGGGGATTTCATTGTGGTGTGATACTGCTGAGTTTTTCTGAGCTTTGTCATGGTCGTGGATCTGGACGGACTCCTGCGGGGCGTCTCAGTCGGAAAGCAGAAGTGAAAGAGATAGGCCCGGACTTCCCCATGTAATACAGACAAAGCACATGCTGTAAGGGAAGCAATGTCTTTCTTTTGATCCAAGAACTTGCTCAGCAGGGTAGGACACAGTGTGTTTGTTTGTTTTTTTGTGATCACAGAATTCACTTGCCACTTTCATTATTTCACCAGACCAGTGGAAGGATATGATCTTTAAAAATGGTGCTTGGTCATTACCTGTTTGGTAGTTTAGTCAAACTCACCATTTGACTGGTGGCTGGTGTTCATTTGAATCAATGCCACTAAGCCCGTCGCTGCATGCACATCATCCGAGCACTGACACGTCCACATGGCCACTCACTGATCTGAGCACAGCCTTATCAGCCCATGTAGACCTTCCTTTGTGACCCACTCATCCTTTTGAAGTGTTCCTATGTCATCAGATTGTTTTGATGTTAAAGTACTAATGACTCCTGGTGTAATCAAGCCCAGTGATGCAGTCACACTGTGTTGTTGTCTCTCTGGCCTCTTTTTGCTTCCGCTCTCTTATTGTTTGCACCTCATGGTTTCATTCTCTGGTCCTAAGTATAGACACCTGGTAGAGAACACCTGAAACACACCACATCAATCCAGTTAAGGTTCTGAGAGAGAATCAGGCAAACATTAATTTTCCCCTGTGGGATTTTTACTTATTTTTCATTCATTTCATTACTCAAACCAGGAAGTCCCTCCGACATGAATCTGGGTCATTGATGGGATGTGTATTTTTTTTGTCTGTCCTAATGAAACATTTTCACGCACACGTTTTGAGGAATGACGTCAGTTGACTTCATCCAGACACAATAGGTTGCCCTTTTCCTGCACTGGCAGTTTGTTTTTTTTTCAGTAATGCTATTAAAAGCAGTACTGTTGATCCCCGGGTCCCCCGGTTCTTTGGTCTTTATCTGTTTGAAGACTAAGCAATTGTAATCTGTCGTGAAAAGTTAAAGAATACAGCCAATGTAATAAAATAATTAAACACATAATAAAACACAAATCTTTTATTTTGGTAATGCTTAGGCAAGAATTTTTTATTTAAAAAAAAAAAATAATCTTTTAGACTTACACGTGGACGAACATTATAACAATTAATCTAACACAACAAACATTTAAATCTTATAAATGTGACTCAAGGGGACAGAAAAAGAGTTTGAGAATTGCTGTTTCTACTGTGTTGGGACTTTTGATCCCACACAGTTTGTGTATTATTATCACTGTAAGTATTGCGACTTCCATTTTGGTTGAATGGCCTTTATTATATATAAGTACCAACCTGTGTCATTACTGATCCTACAGCAAGCAAGGGAAGGGAACAAGGAAGCAGCAGTAGCGTATACCGTGTGCTTTACAGTAACTCAGGCTCACCAAGAATGTTGCATGTTAGGTAAATGGACACTGGACCTACATCCCACGGATTTATGTCCTTGCCTCAAAAGAAATTTGTTTTAACCTTTTGATATATCACATGAAATTGGAGGGGAAAAAATTTAACTAGATCAGGTTTTATAACCAGCGGGAGAAAAAAAAACTTTTATAAATGAGGCATACTGTGTTACAGGTTAGTCTAAATTAAGCACCGATGCTTGGTTCCATTTCCTGGTTTTTGCACACATTTGTTTGCTACAACTTCCCACTCAGGTTTTGAGGTTAGTGTATTGTTCTTTTTCATCATGCGGTGTCTGTTAAGTAGTTTGACTGAAACCCACGGAGTTGGAGTCCCTGACAGATTGTTTTAACGTGCCCCTGTGCTTGACATTTTACCTTTTCTGAAAAATCCTTGTGTTGCTCAATAGCTCCACTAAACCGTGCCATTCAGCCCACTAAGCAACACATTTCCAGGTAGTCTGAGACGAGATGAATGAATACTCAAGAAGAATTATGAGGCAACATTTCCTTCTGTCTTCTGTTGAAATGCACTTTGTTTTTCCCCCCTTCTCTTGAGTTCTGCCTTTTGAGTTGATTGCTTAATATGTGAAAAAGTAGGTCTGCAGGTTTTTGCAAGCATGATTGATTAGAAGATATTGTTTTTCTGTTTGCTACCCGTCTAGAATCCTGCATTTAGCAATCATCCATGAAGATGAATACTTTTCTCACCAATTGATACAGCTATTCCCAAGAGATGTCCTGGACATCCAAAACAATTTGTACCAGGTAAGTGCAGTTGCAACACTTCAATTTAAACAAAGCCAACAGAGGTTCTACTGGCACTTCTGAACCCTCGCCTACTTCCTTATAATCGCTATGTTGATGGTGGCAACTGTAGCATTATGTATACCTCTGGAATTGAAGGGAACTGCTGTTCCTCTTTCTCCTCAGTACATCCTCTCTCAGGGATGTCATTGTGGGTGGCTCCAATGTTAGCTCATAAGGGACTTTGAATGGAAACTCCCCTCCTCTACCTCCTGTAGAAATGGAACCACAGGGAACGGTGGAGTGGATCCTTGTGTGAGTGTGGGTGGAGGAATCTTTCCAATCTTTCATGATCACAGACGGGCTTCTTGCCAGGGTAGACAGTAAAGTGTGGACAAAGCAAGCTGCCAGAACCGTATAACAATCATCCGTTTCAAAGGAAACATCCAGCAACATTGAGACACAGTGACTCAGTTAGTCCTGTTCTCTTTAGAAGAGTGGCCACAAAAACGGTGGCCATTTTTGGTTGCCTAAAACATTTGGAGATGTTAACAAGGAATCGGTGTTCATCCCTTGTAGGTTTTTAAAGACAACACTTGCTACCCAGGAATCCAGAAACGTTCGCCACTGCAGGGCTCTGAAATCAAATTTTGGCTGCATATCACATCCTCCTCCTTGCCCAACCCTGTGTAATTTATTATTGTGTACCCAGACATCTTTGCACCTGGCCACGTACCTGAACCTGCTCAGCGTGGTGCACGGCCTGGTTGAGAAAGGGGCCAGCCTGGAGCTGCAGGATCAGGATGGGAACACAGCGCTCCATGTGGCCTGCCAGCATGGCCAGACTGACTGTGCAACCGAGATGACCAGAGAGGTTTCCCCCAGCAAGCTGGCACCGGTCCTCAAGACCCAGAACTGGAGAGGTGAAAAGCAGGGCTAACCGTTCCGTTCTGTCGCTATTGTTTGTGCTCCGGGGCCATATGAGTCAACCGTGTGATGTTTTTCTTGAGGGCCATTTCCTGTTTATGTGTTTGCATCGTTGATCTGTGCGTACAGCTGAAATCCCACTTCCCGGATTGCTCAACTCTGCTCAACATGGGCAACCTTTTCAGTATGTCCAAAATGTGTGGTCTTCTGTGCCAAGTGCACTGTTTAAAGTAAACAATTAAGTATTATGAAAAATATGTATTATACTTTTTTTTTTTCTTTTTAAACATGAGATTTGAAATAAGTAAATCAAATTTCATGCAATTTGCCAGACACAGCCCTTCTAGCTTCAACCACTTTAAGTGAAATGGAGGTAAAATTGGGGAAACATAAGCTGAAATGTAAGGCTGAATTCACAATTCAAAGCAGATTTGGTTTTGCTGTCGCAGTTTAGAAATACTCAAAACAATCTGCTTGCAGTGTCTGCACATAGCTGGTTGATTTTAACATCAGAACTGGACAGATTCTCTCCTGGTCTCAGGTTACATTGCCAATTGGGGGAAAAAAATGTTATGATTCCCTTCATTATAACTTCCGCGTCACGAACAAAATGTGCTCTCACAGGTCTCACCTGTCTCCACTTGGCAACGCTGAGCAGGCAACATCATCTTATGAAGATCCTGATGAAAAAGGGAGCCGACCTGAATATCCAGGTTAGTCCATCCTTATTGTCACGGTTCCAGCCAATATGCTTTATTGAACATGTACTGCGCTGCATAGTTGTTGTATTTTTGGATTGTAATAGGGGAAGTAAACACTTGTTGGAGGCCTTGTGGGTAGAGAGTCCACATTGTAACTGGAAGGACACAGGCTCGGTCCCCGCAACAACAACAAGTTAAAGTCTGTTTGAACACTCTATGTAGCTTTGGGCTACATGTCTGTTTGTCTCAGGGAAAGAAAACAAAGTCCCAATATGATTACGTCTAATATGGTGATGGAGATCATGAGAAAACGCTCCATATAATTATAGTTTGAATCGGCGTACTGCATGTGATCCAGAAATGTGCCAGTATTTATAATCACACTTATCCCACTCGAACTCTGTCTGCTGCCCGTACCCTTATGTTGTATTCCTGTCTATAAATCTGCTGCACCTGTGCAATGCTGATAGCGATACGGGCTGAGCTCAGGGCTTCCTGCAGGATTCATGGAGACATAATTAGATTTGGGATATGATTAGGCTGGGCTGGCGGGCCCTAGTGTACTGCAGCTTTTTTTTTCAAAGGATCACTCGGAGCCAAGCCTCACAGTCTGACAGGGGAAAGGCCCTGCCGCTCTAACTGGGACTATTGATGGCAAGGGAAGGGAACACAGTCTGACCCGAACCTACCCGAGACATTCCTCTGAGTTTACATCACTGCCCCAAGATATCACCCTGCCTCACATCTGACTGGTTTATTATTATTATTGTTGTCATAATAATAGTCAGAAAAGTAACACGTGCATGCATAAAACGATGAACAAAACCGATTAACTACTTCATGTTGTCCCATTCCTCCACCTTAGGAATTCAACCTATTTCTCCTTTTCCCTTTTTCGTTCTGCCCCAACAGGAAGGAACGAGTGGGAAGACGGCTCTCCATCTCGCCACCGAGCTGCACGACATGCCGTCAGTGACTCTGCTGCTCAACAAGGGAGCCAATGTGAACGTCGCCATGTTCAACGGCTGCACGGCCTTGCACCTCGCGGTGGGAAGGCAGGACACGGCCATCGCCAACCTCCTCTGCCAGTCCGGCGCCGACAAGATGCTGCGAAACATGGAGGACGAAACGGCGCTGGATCTAGCTGACGGCAATGACGATGTGAGTTGGTCTGACTGGCAGTGCCAGTAGAAAACAACACACCTCTAGCCAGCTCATGAAACCGTTTCCATTTGAAAATCCTCTGGCGTACAGGAAGTGATGCGCCCTTTGTTTCCAGTTTTGTTTGTGACCTCCTTCTATTGTATCCTTGTCTTTCAGATTCTGGCTTTATTTCCATTTGATGACATCCAGATCTCGGGGAGGTCGGTGGTCGGTGTGCAGTTTTGAGTTTGGCAACGTCGCTGAGTCATGGGTTGAACTATGAACCTCCGATCTGTCTGGAACATTGAATGAAAAGCTTTATTTCAGCTGAGGTTTTTAACAATATCAATTCTCCATTTGTAGTATATTTTGATCTCCATGGTTATTTATCTGTTTTTTTTCAGGCACACTTAACAAATTTTATTTCCTTCATATAAAGAGGTACAAAGGCAAATATGATTCCGCTTAACTAACTCTTTCCTGGACGCTGATTAAAAATTGGTGTTTCTAAGTTATTTGCTCAAGTTTTTTTTTCCGTCTTCATGTCTCTAGAGGGGTTGTATTTAGCAACAACAACAGCCACCTCACTACGAGTGCCAAAAGTCCTACCAAAGTTTTCAATGTCCACAAAAAATGTTGTAGAAACCTACCTCTTTATCACACAAACTCAACTATGATGGGTAGAACTGGAACTTGAACTCGAGACGCTTCGCTGTTTCTCAAACATTAGCAGTGCTGCCCCCCCCCGACACACACACACATACACATACACCCACCCTCTGCTTTTATCGTTACATTTTATATTTTAAGAAAAACACATCCCTGTTTTTTGTCAAGTAAACCCCAGCTAGAAATCTAATAGATATATATATCACAATGTCACGCCTGCAGCTTCATCTTTCATGGTTTTGTTTTTATGTTGTGACATGCATTGCAGCATAATTTTATTCGCACTAATGTCCTACGCACTAATGTCCTGTAGCAGCTCCATTCATCTATCTGTACTCCTTATCTTGCCCGTCATCTGCAATAAATCAGTGCAGCACGCAATGTTCCTTGGTGTGTAATTACACTGGCCTGTCTAGGTATTATAAGCACTTCCAAGCGCATTTATTTTGTAATAAAATGACTAAATTATCATTGCATATTGTCATTTCTTTTTTGGGGAGGAGGGGGGGGGGGGTCCTTGGAATATTTTGAGCTATGTTTATAGACACCAGTATACTGAATGATAATCACACACTCACACAGTGCAGAACCACTGGACAAAAGCAATCTTGCTGAATCAGAAAAGAAATCCAACTTATTTTTATAAACCCTGATAAGCAGATTGCAAGACTGTTTCATGAACACAAGCCAAAGTTCTTCTGCTAGTTTCCTGCCAGCTGCTTTTGTAAGGTGTCTCTTTTTGGTTTCTTGTTCTGGCTTCTTCCTTATGGCCCCTGATGGCACAATGACTCTGGAACGGCTGGAAATTCCACTCAGCTGGTTGTCTCTGTCTCTCTCTCTCTCTCTCTCTCTCTCTCTCTCTCTCTCTCTCTCTCTCTCTCTCTCTCTCTCTCTCTCTGTCTCTCTCTCTCTCTGTCTCTCTCTCTCTCTCTCTCTCTCTCTCTCTCTCTCTCTCTCTGTCTCTCTCTCTCTCTCTCTCTCTCTCTCTGTCTCTCTCTCTCTCTCTCTCTGTCTCTCTCTCTCTCTCTCTCTCTCTCTCTCTCTCTCTCTCTCTCTCTCTCATTCTTTCACTCTCTCTCTTCTCGCATTGTGTCCCAGTCCTCACATAAGCACATGCCCAAGGCAAGACCGGTTGCATAATAAAGATGCCTTTCAGCTGTTTGTTCTTGTCTTGTTTCAGATTCATAGAGGGACCTTTACAACAATAAGTCAAACCTGTGAATCCAGCTTTGGCAGTCCCAGGCAATCTATTTAACTTTACAGTTTGGTAAATAAGGCTGTTGGTGCAGGACTGAGGAGAGTTTGGGTTCTGCAGTGGCAGGTTGAAATGTACAAATAGTTTTGGTTCCAGCTACTAAACCAGTAAACCTTTGTGGTCAGCAAGTAGAACAGAAAGAAAGAATTGGTTCCCCATTGAGTTCTGAGAAACATTTTTTAAGCTCTTTGTTTCATGTGACAATTAGAATATGTTGTCTAAATATCAGTTGCAACTAGGATGTTAACAAATAATAAGCTAATATTAACTGTCATTCTACACCAGTAGAATAATTGTCTTTGGCCCGCAATATGAACCATCTACGACTGATCCTATTGGCACAAGATGTGCGTAGAATAACAAGTCTGCACTGTTAAGTCATTCATAATATGCATCTGTGTTCAAAATGAGAAATCTTGGAATATCTGCAATGGCTATCTCACTTTTTACAACATGGTATGACTAGGTATGACTGTGTAAATAAATGGTTTTGTTTTCACACTTTCAGTGAAAATGTCAGTTGTCAGGCATGGACTAAAACTTTTGGCTCATAAATCAATAACAACAGCAATTAGATGCTTGATTCTCGTTCTCTCCTCTTAGTTTTGCTGCTGTGGCTCAAAGCAGCTCTGTGCCTCTTGGTCTCAAAAATAAAGCAACAGCCACCAAAACAACTGCATTTAACATTATTTCCAATCAAAAGCATGAAATGTATTCAAGACTTTCGAGCTTGGACGTCAGAGCTGACAAAGGAGCATCGGAAGGAAGCCGAGTACCGCCTCACCAAGGTGCAGATACACCTCCACACCGATAGAGGGCAGGGTCGCGAGGGCGGCGCTGTTCTCTGCCTCCGGCATCCTTTGGGTTTGGGGAAGGAGGAGGGGGACCTTTCCTGCTCAAGTGAACACATCGGCAATAGAAGATAAGTTGAAGACACAAGCGAAAGGGACGGCCAGCCCGACAGAAGACAGTCTCCAGTTAATAAAATCCCTCCATTAGCTGGACCTGTGCGGCTTCATGCTCTGTTGAAGCGGAAACGTTTGAATCTGTCGGCGTGTCTGCTGCGCCAGGTGTCGGGCCACAGAGTGTGGCAAAATGCCATCTTTTTCATGGAGGTAACGTTAGGTACCAAGATAAGCTAACTGGGAAATATGATGTTGACGTGATGCCACTGACGACCGTTTACTGCTAGCCCGCTAGCTCTCTGTAGACCGCTATCGGCTGTCAACAAGTACTTCCTCGTACGCCGACATCGTCAATTTGTGTTCTTGAAGTCTGCAAGCTAAAGTAAAGCTGTGTTTTGTTCAGTTTGTACAGACAGTACACGGTCTAAGTCTTTACATACGATTCACCTCTATTGATATAAGTAGCCGAATTTAGCTAGGCCACTGGTGGCAACTGGAATAGAAATAGTTGTAATTAATGGATGTGTCATCTTTTCATTTGTTGCTGTTGCAGTTTTTTTTTTCCATATTAGAACAAATCTGCTCGCGTATATTAATAAGGTGGACGCGCGAGCCCGTTAAAAGCAGTCATTCTCCCCTCAGGTGAAGTTTGGCAGTACTCTGTCTGTGCCTGTGGTGTGAGAGCCTGTGGGTTGGCTGCATTCCTCCATGTAATAAGCTGCTTGTTCAAAGCCCAGGTCTGGCTGCAGTGGGCTGCTGCTGTGGCCTGGCTGCCCGGGCCGGAGCAGAGTCCCACACAAAGAGGCTCTGTGTGAGTCAGGCAGACGGGCCCCCTGGGAGGAGGCCCTCCCTCCGAATGGGATACACACTCCATGCCACGGCAGCAAGGGGCACACCTTTTTCATAGGGAGCTTCGGTTTCACCACAGGTGTGCTCGACTCATTGAAGCTGATCCCGGTGCTCCATTTAGTGCCGGTTGCTGAAGGAAAACAATGGGGGGAAAAGTGTGTTCTTCATTGTTAGGACAGGTTTCACAGGTTTCACAGCACTTTATCAGGCCTACCAAAGCAGAATTCCATCTATCTATCTATCTATCTATCTATCTATCTATCTATGTAACAGAACGTCTCGTCTGAAATGGATGTGGCCTCATACTTGGGTTGTTGTTCTGCAGGGTTTGGCCCGCGCTGGTGCTGCTCCTCCTCCCCTCTGCTATGGCTGCAGACGAAGAGTCGTCGTCGCTGCTGGAGGGCTGGCGCGACGTCTGGCTCTTCCGCTTCTTCGTCAACATACTGGGATACTCCACCATCATCATCCCGGGCTACCTCCTCATTAGCTACTTCAAGCGTGTCAATTACCTAGAAACAGGTAGGCGCTTGTGTGATGCTGCCCTTTTATTTGGGGAATCAAGGCCAAGTAAACAATGATGTTCCCTAGACGTCTATGTTTTGAGAATGTGATCATGTGATTCATATAGATATCGCGTCTCCTCCTTTCAGGTCATGGCATTTGCTACCCTGTCATAAAGGCCTGTGTGTTTGGCAGTGAAGCCAAAGCGGATGTTGTGTCGGCACCCAGGAATGAGGGCGACTCAGGCTCACCGGTCAGACAAGCCATCAAGTTGATCTTTTGTGCTGCGGGACTGCAGGTGATGTTCCTCACCATTTCCTGGTCATACATTTCATTTTCTTAAAGTGTGAGTCCACCCACAGTTTGGGCTGTTCTCTACCTATTTTAAATGATGCTATTTTAGATGCTGCAGTGCAGTTTGCATAAAGGGTGTGGGAGGGAGGAGCAGGTTAGCAGAGACTGGAACATGGTAGTAACTCGCCCATCGATGACATCAAGCTCTACATACAGTACGCACTTACACTAAAATGCTGAAGTGAAAGTTGAACAACTAGAGGACAATCAACAACAATACAAATGGTAATAAATGCACATTAATGTTAGGATTTGAAACATGATTTACCATAGAAAGGTGCAAATTTATCAACTTTCTGCTGTAAAAGTCCATTCTCCCGTTCGTAGGCCTCCTACCTGACATGGGGGGTTCTGCAGGAGAGGGTGATGACGCGTTCCTATGGCGCCACCACTGCCGAGGAGGAGGGCGAGAGGTTCAAGGACTCCCAGTTCTTGGTGTTCATGAACCGCATCCTGGCTCTGACTGTGTCGGGCCTGTGGTGCAGCCTGTTCAAGCAGCCCCGCCACGGAGCGCCCATGTACAAGTACTCCTTCGCCTCGCTATCTAACATCATGAGCAGCTGGTGCCAGTACGAGGCCCTCAAGTACATCAGCTTCCCCACTCAGGTCCTGGCCAAGGCCTCCAAGGTCATCCCGGTCATGCTCATGGGCAAGCTTATCTCCCGAAAGAGCTACGAGTACTGGGAGTACTTCACGGCCGCTCTAATCTCGGTGGGCGTCAGCATGTTCCTGCTGTCCAGCACGGCCAGCAAGCACCCGTCCACCGTCACCACCTTCAGCGGCGTCGTCATCCTCGTCGGCTACATCGTCTTCGACAGCTTCACCTCCAACTGGCAGGACAACATGTTCAAATACAAGATGTCCCCGGTGCAGATGATGTTTGGGGTCAACCTGTTCTCCTGCCTCTTCACCACGGGCTCGCTGCTGGAGCAGGGCGCCTTCTTCGACTCGCTGGCCTTCATGACGCGCCACTCGGAGTTCGCCTTCCACGCCGTGCTGCTGTCCATCTGCTCGGCGTGCGGCCAGCTCTTCATCTTCTACACCATCAACCAGTTCGGCGCCGCCGTCTTCACCATCATCATGACCCTGCGGCAGGCCATCGCCATTCTGCTCTCCTGCTTCCTTTACGGGCACGCCGTCACCTTGGTGGGCGGCTTTGGCGTCGGCGTCGTTTTCCTGGCGCTCTTCCTGCGGGTGTATGCGCGCAGCCGCATGAAGGCGGGCCGGAGGTCGGCGCAGCCCCTCGCACAGAAGGTGTAGGACTCGCATCAAACTGTGAACTGAGGCCACGCTTTCTGTGGTGCTTTTTGTCCATTTGTGTGTATTGGTTGACTTTTTATAACCGTTCTTTTCCATGGGTTTTTGTTTTCTTTAGCAACGGTACAGAAAGGGATTCTGCAATTATTTTTTGTTTGTTTTTGTTTTTGTTAGAAGGTATTGGACTTGGCTCTTACACGAAGATGCCCCCAAGGGGTCAGTGACACTTTACTGACCAGCAGTCACAGGATTTTTGAGTGCCTGTAAAATTGGCAAATTGCCCTTCAACTCCATATAGTTGAATCTTTTTACTCAAACCACCATATGTGGCTTATGCAGCCAATTAAAGGTTACTGTGACAATGAAAGATGTCTGTGAAACTCATGGGACGTTGGAGGAATCGAACCCCCGTGATTTTGGTACATTTCAGTCTGTCCATCACTTTTCTGTACAACTTTGTTGCTCAAGGCAGTGAAACAATTGTAAAATGTAACTACTTTTTTCAGCATCATGGCATGATGGTGTAACATGATGCACCAATTAACCAGTTAAACATCAGGTTATACTGACCAATAATAATGTTTATTTTCTTGAAGTTCTTCTTGATTGTTGTTACGTCTTTGAAGTGATGACTAGAGAGATTACTGGGACTTTTATTTTGACACATTTGGCAGCATGCTATGCCAGCAGATGCATTTTATGTTTGTTTTAGTCATTTTATTTTTGTTTTTTTATTTGTCAAGTCAAAGTCAATCGTGTTTGAACATTATAGCATTATAGGCCCGCTATTATACTTTATAATTCATAAGGAATTTTATTTCTGCCTTTTAAATCTGGCAGTCTACGCAGCTGAATAAGCGCACTACCAAAAAGTTATCGACACTAAAACACTAATCAAAATTTTGATAAATATCAATATTGACAAAAATATTGAACCCGTTGAGCGTTTAGACTAAACACACAGCCTTATATTGTTCATTTCATCCAGTAGTCCCTTAGTTTAAATGCTACACTGTTTGGTGTTTCTCACAAAGTGTTGTTCTCTATGCATTTATTTTGAAGCGTTTATTTGATGATGTTGCCCGTTAAATCGACTTAATCCCACATGTTTGAACAGACGGTCGCCTCCCTCTGTCCGCCTGCGACGACTTTAGAGTTTCTGCCTTTTGGATCGTCACGTCGCGGTGGAAAAGCAAACAGAGCCGGTGTTGATGTGTCAGTCCTCCACGTTGGAGCGCGTGATCCTTTATGTTGCTTACTGCAGGATCGTTTGATTCTGATCTTGTGAAACCTGCGCACATTTCTGTTTTGTTCTTCGTTAAAGGTATTTTGACATGGTTAGGAATACGACAATACAAAATATCAACTGCTAGTGTGTTGAAAAGAACACAACTCTAATGGAGAGCGTGCTAACTTATGAACATTAAAAAAAAGAGTTTATATTATTTGGTAAGGTAAAGTTATAGCCTATCCTACACAGGTGACCACATATGTAACGTTATCATTTTCACCGAATCGGCAGGCTTTTTTTTCAGAACTGAAAAGGGTTTTAGAGTGAAGTATTGTTTTCTGCCGTTAGATATTTTATTTTATTAAAACAAAAATTTGAAATTTGTACACAAAACAACTTGTGGTTAACGGAGTCAGAACTGAGTAGACCCGTGGTGGGCGCCGTGTTGACGCTCCGCCAATAGAAATTAATGGACTTCCTGTGTACGTAACATGCCAAATTAAATACCCCAAAACTTGACTTATTTCTCTGTGCTCTTCCCAACACGTCCCAAAAATCATGTCAGTATACCTTTTTAAGCCATTGGTTGTTTTTTGGGTTGTTTTTTTTAAAACCTACTTGTCTGTTCTGTGCTTTTGAAAAATGGTTTGCGGCATCTACTTTAGTGTTTCATGTGAATTTTTGGAATAAGACTGAATGGATGATGTTGATGCTTCATGAGATTGTGTGAAGATGGACTGGCCGGGGGGCGGGGGGGGGGGGGGAGTGGCGGGGCTTGCAGCACAGAATGCATACAAGGGAAACATGATGTAACTGGTACCTTGTTTTTATTATTGTAGTATTTCCTCTAGCAACTGGATTAATAATAAAATACATTAAATTAACTCAAACGAACGTACCTTTATTGGAGTGGATTGTTTTCATTGTTGGATGTGCAGAAGGATGTGAAGTGGTCCACATCACAAACTAGACTTAAGCCTAATGAACAAGAAGACGGCGGTAAAGAGCTCTTTGCATGCCGTTTCTAAACTGATTCATAATGGGGACCACTGGGATGATTCAACACCCGACCAGTGGCTGGGTTTGGCTGATGTGTGTGCAACATTTCCCCCAGTTGGTGCATCTCCCATCTCGGTGGGGGAACTTCCCCATGCCTCTCATCTCGCAACGTCCTACACCCCATCTGGTGTGGAGCGCCGTTTCGTGACGCCAGTGTCTCTGGGTCCTCTTTTCAATGATGTAAATGAAGACGGAGAGAGGGGGTGGGGGTGGGGGTGGGGTTAAAAGAGGCTGCAGACATGTAGACCTCTTTCTGAAACCAGTCACTCTGGGTTCTCGCTCTGACTGGCAGGATGACAGGGGTTAAATGTTGAGTCCTTTTTTTTACCCGGTGAACTTTTATGCTGAGCACACTGATTCAGCCCTGGGACAGCACAACTGCAGACTTCCTCTGGTGGCCGCCAGGGCTGCTGGGAATTGAAGCGCCTTTCTCAAGGGCACCTTGAGAGTAGTCATCGAGGGAAAAGGGGAAATTGTTAAATCATTTACTTTGCCCCTCCCTCCCCTGACCTTCCCACCTGGGATTTGACCCGAGGAGCCCTCTAGCCTCGAGACTGCCTTCCCCACCTTTGAGTTCACCACCACCCACTCTGTTACTGTACCAGTGGAAAATAAATATCGCGTGTCACTACACTCCCTGACAGTCATAAAGGTTATCGTTTTCGTGGGTTGTGCTCTTTTGTCATTATTGGAGGTTCAGCGTCTCTGGTGCAGGGCTTTTATCTAAAGATCTGGCTTCCTCCCTCCTCGGCGTGGGCGGTATCCTGTTCCTGTCTGTAGTATTTCCCAGGCATCATATGTGCACAAACACTCGTAACTATGGCCGCCGTGTAAACTAATGGCCTGTGAGTAGTGCACACTTTAACTCATAGCGTATCTGGCATTTTGCCTTCGCAAATGTCACGGGAAGCATAATGCCACCTCTTGTACTTTCTACCCAGGTGTGGTTACTGCAGTTGGGTCTTATCTCATCTCAAGTGTGTGCAGACGCTCCTGTCCTGTGTTGGTATAAAACCACACTTCATTGTGGTGCTCTGTTTTTGTGGCTGAGGCGCTACGAGTATTATTTGAGGGCAGCCTTTTTTTGAGCTCAACGTGGAATATGCACACACACAAGCAGGCAGACCAATATTTTTTTGTATTAGTCTAGAATCAACCGAATCAAATCAATTTACCCAGCATTCATGGTGTTCCTCAAACATGACCTGGGACGCTCCAATCAACACTTTTTGAGACTTTTCATGCCATTTCTGCTTTATTACATAACGTTAGGTGGAAAGCGATGTAAATATAGAAAGAAGGAAATGACACACTACAAAAGGTTACAAGCCGGATTCAAAACTGTGAAATTACCGGCACATTGTGCTCCTTGGCCCACTGAACCACCAGGAAGCCCCCTAATCAATGCACTCTTGACACTTGTGGGTAAAAAGCAGATTTACACAGCAGAGCAAACGTTTCCACAGGAAGTCTCTGGTGAAATGATGAGGCAAGACAGACAAAAGACAAACCATGTCAGATGTCAGATTCATAATGTAGACAAACCTGAAATGCACAACTTTTTTTAGTTTTATTTTGAAATAACCTGACCAGGTGTGATTTGTTGAAGACACTTCAGTCATGTGGAGATACAGAAGCTTCTAGAAGGATTTGTTTTTTAAAATATTTTGTACACTGGAGGTGCACAGAACAGCAATCTGCCGTCAACGTTTCTGAATGACGCTGCCGAAGTCCCCCCACTATCGCTTTGACTGAAGACGGTGTGTGAGGTGGGCAGGAGGGCGAGACGCCCACACTGCTACAGATTTTACTCTTTTACTTGTGACAGTAAAAAAAAAAAAAAATGCTGCGTTGCCTCCCCCTCACATTACAAAACACATGACTTCAAGGAAAAGGACATCCTCGACATTTCCTTCAAAGACTTCTGCTGAGGATGCCTCATACTTTAAAGAAATTTGCTCATTTATTATATGCCTACACAACGTGATTCAGTACCTGAAGCTTTTTAATGCTTTTTATGTTGACTGACATTTTCCCTGAAGTTCTTGTGTATGTGTAGTTCTCTACTGTGTCTGTTACTTTAGGCACATTTGGATCATAAAGCTCACTTTTTTATATTTGTTTTACATTCATAGTTATATCACTCATGACATTAACTAACATTTCCTATATATTAGTCATGTACTTTGATAGCTTCCCTAATATTCTCAATCTCAGGCAAGGCAAATTCTGCCATTGGATTGCATTTGCTTTGACCTTGAGAATTTATGAGAAAAGAAAAAAAAAAAAGTAAATTAGTGGAAATATTTCAGTTCTTCATTCTACAGGGACGTTTAAAAATGGGAAGTTTATAACAGTCTTAAAATAAAAGTAATCCCAAGAACACCATGAGCCTCCTGATATGATCGCTTGGTAATTTCTGTCAAGCATTTCCATAAAATGACTGGTCACGTGTAACTTTAGTATGGGACACAGCCCCACCTAGTGGCTGGTTCAGGGTAGCTGTTGCAGAAGGGCTTGTACAAGATGGTTTCATGTCAATAGGCTATCTGGCTCAATTGACATCCTATAAAGACCCTCTACTCAATTCCCAGTCCACTCTAGTTTAGCTTCCATGGTTCCTTGTTAGCCCAAATGTTTCAGTCATGTTCAGTCACCCTGATAAAGAAGTAGACAGGTACAACACAGAACTTACGGTATTACATCTTTAATTTTTTGCAAAACAAAAAGACTGAATACAGACAAGCCTGAACTCAGGCAAAGGAATCTTGCAGTCCTCTCCATGCAGCGTGCAGTGTTGCACATGAGCAGAATCCACCCAAACCCTCTCCAGACCGTCTGATAATGGAATGTGCCATTCCCCATGTTCACACATCTACCAGTCCAACATTTAAAACTCAGTGCAACAGGGTACTTGTTAAACAAATGTGTTGGTCACCAAGAACTTCTACCATATACAGCAAAATCAAAACCGCTTTTTCTAAGTCTTGCAAAGTAAGGCTCTAGATGAGAGCAGCACTGGTCCACCGGACGACATATTACATTTTTTGTTGTTGTTTTTTTTTTTTTTTAAACCGAAGTGACTTGACCAGGTTCCCCAGTCAGATGAACAATTGAAAAAGTGAGGCTAAAGGGTTAAATCTGAAGTTGTTTTAATCCACTTCTTCCATGCGTGACGCATCGTCGTCATCTTCTAGTGGAGGAATCACATCTGGGGCGGGTGTAGAGACGGGCTCTTCTGTGGGCACATCGTCGTCATCGATACCTGGAGGGGGAACAGGAATTGGGGCATTTGTTAGATTTTAACATTGTAGGAGCCTAAACACTTTGCCAAACTGTTGCATCTCCAGTTCAAAATAGGTTGGAGTTACGCCATCCCCCTCATGACTAGTGACTTACCCAGTCCGAGTTTGATCATCCTGTAGATGCGGTTGGAGTGGGTCTGTGGATCGTCCAGGGAGAAGCCTGAGGACAGCAGAGCGGTTTCGAACAGCAGGATGACCAGGTCCTTCACTGCCTTGTCGTTCTTGTCGACGTCAGCTTTCTGCCTGAGAGTCTCCACGATGGGGTGGTCAGGGTTGATCTCCAGGTGCTTCTTGGCCATCATGTAGCCCATGGTGGAGTTGTCCCTGAGTGCCTGGGCCTTCATGATCCTCTCCATGTTGGCTGTCCAACCGTAAGTGCTCGTCACGATGCAGCAGGGAGATGAAACCAGTCTGTTGGATACTGTCACCTGGAGGAGAGCCAGAGCAGAGCATGTTAAGGAAGGAGGATAAACGAAGAAATGCTACGTAGTGCTTCTACATGCAAGCGGACCTGCTTAAAAACAAAGATTTTAGTCGGGGTGCAGGGTAAAGTCAAGTTAATAAAAGCACGCATAGCAGTCATGTTAGCTGCAACTCCTACACACACATACACACAATCAGGGTGTTACATTAACACCAGCCACATGCTGTTAAGAGATTTGCTGGTGGCCAATTCCACCAGCACCTTAGTGTTCCTTAAGATAAAGATCCATTGTATATAAAGAAAACACCCTTTCAACTGGTAATAAAGCAGTGACTGGTGGTCAGAGGTAAAGATGGTTAGTTTCACACCCTGCAAACTGTCCAAATATAAATACACGCCACAAATTTCATTTTCACCAGTTCTGGTCTAGATTTTCTGGGTGTGCCACATCAGCCTGGAAACAAAAACTAGTCATAGCACTTTTGGCATCCACAACCAACAAGTCCAGTCAAGGCACACTCAAAACGCCACACGAGTCTACCGGGGCCACCCTTAGGCTACATGAACTCACCAGAGTACAAATCTAGGGTCAGTTAGGGGACCTGTTACCAAAAAAAACACAACGACAACTGTAAACTGCAGTCCTGGATTTCATAAGATGAATCCTAAAAACTTAGTGGCATTAAGGTCAGCAAATCAATGACTGATGAGGGAATTCAGACGAGTGTTCAGATTACTGACCTTCTCTACTTTCTTGTCAAGGATCTCCTTCATGAGTTTGCAGAGGTTTTCAAACTTGGTCTTGTCCTCCTCCATTTTCTTCTTCTCCTCCTCATCCTCGGGGAGCTCCAGGCCCTCTTTGGTGACAGAGACCAGGCTCTTGCCATCAAACTCCTTCAGCTGCTGGACACAGTACTCGTCAATGGGCTCGGTCATGTACAGGACCTCGAAGCCGCGCTTGCGAACACGCTCCACGAAGGCAGAGTTGGCCACCTGATCCTTGCTCTCACCTTGGAAAGTGAATAAAACAATTAAGGACCACAATGGATTTAAAAAAACAAAAACAAACAAACCCAGCCGATAGTCTGATGCTCCTTGCTAAACTACTTAAGTTCACTCAATGTGTTCATGCATACCGTAGCACTTTCTCAAAAGCAAGTACCTCAGTAAAGGACGTAGGGTAAATGCATTTAAAAACAAAGTCAACTTGAATTATGCAGCAGACAAAAACCCACCAGTGATGTAGTAGATGGACTTCTGGTTTTCCTTCATGCGGGTGAGGTACTCTGTGAGGGAGGTCATCTCATCTCCAGACTGGGAGCTGTGGTAGCGCAGAAGCTCAGACAGCTTCTTGCGGTTCTGAGAGTCCTCATGGATGCCCAGCTACAGACAGATAGGTTTTTAGGCATTTCAAATAAAATCTTTATGCAACTGATGTCCATCACTGGCTGAGTTAATAACTTATCAGCAGCACATCATTCACTTTAAAATGCACAGCAAAAAACAATGTCTATAAACTCATCTAGCAGGTGCAAGTTAATATGCAGCTATTGATATACAAATTTAGGGGGAAAAAAGTCCACTTTCTTTGGGTCAAGAATGTAAAAGCATAACTTTTGCCAGCTGTAGGGTACAATACTACATTGTATTACTGGCCTGCACCTAAAAACTAGTTATGCTGCCTTAATGGAAGCTAGGGGGATAATAAAGACAGCTAAATTAGAAAAACCTTTGGACTCCATTGAGATGCGCTGAAGACACGAGGAGGGCAATATGGGAGGAGAGCTTCCATTAAAAACGCATGTTTCCCAAATAAGTTTACATCAATAAGTTGCTTAGTGTTTCTAATAGTCACCTTGAGATTCTTTGAGAAGCCATCGTAGAACTTCTTGTAGTTCTCCTTGTCCTCAGCCAGTTCGGCAAAGAGCTCCAGACACTTCTTGACGATGTTCTTGCGGATGACCTTGAGGATCTTGCTCTGCTGCAGCATCTCTCTGGAGATGTTGAGGGGCAGGTCCTCCGAGTCCACCACACCACGCACAAAGTCTAGAGGGGGAACACGACATGGCTCATTAGGACCTGACTACCAAAAGACTTTCCGTCTGACTCTGGATGGTCCTGTGTAGCTCAAGGGATCGGGCATGTCATGGTATTGTGACACTTTGGAAAAAGACCTCCAAGTTGCATGCAGTCAGGCATGTCAAATAATGGGAAATGAATACAAAAAAACCAAACAAACAGCTGTCTTCAAATCAGAGCCGAGAATAGCAACTGAAATGATGTGTGGTTCCAAAATGAAGCCTAATGTGGGAAAGACACCTACTTTTCACAGCATCATTTAAAACTACTTTTAAAAGAATTTATTAGCATTAGCCAACAATTTCCCCCAAAATTGTGGGAGTGAGTTCAACAAATGTACCGCCGAGTTCACTTACTGAGGTACTCAGGAATGAGCTCTTCACAGCTGTCCATGATGAAGACTCTCCTGACGTATAGCTTGATGTTATTCTTCTTTTTCTTGTTCTCAAAGAGGTCAAAGGGTGCACGGCGAGGAATGAAGAGCAGAGCGCGGAACTCAAGCTGGCCCTCCACTGAGAAGTGCTGTAGGGGGAGAAAGGAGGTGCTGGTTGAAGAGAAAAGCCCATACACAAGTGTTTTTTTTGTAGCTGGGGTGATTTGGAACAAGTTGTGTTTTGGTTCCACAGCCAAGCTATTTTGGTCAGAGACGAGTCTACACATACACCTGATTCTGTGTATACGGTTACCTTGACGGCCAGGTGATCCTCCCAGTCATTGGTCAGACTCTTGTAGAACTCTCCATACTCCTCGTTGGTAATGTCATCAGGGTTCCTGGTCCAGATGGGCTTGGTCTTGTTCAGCTCCTCCTGGTCGATGTACTTCTCCTTGATCTTCTTTTTCTTCTTCTTGTCCTTGTCTTTGGAGTCCTCCTCATCATCTGAGCCCACGTCCTCGATCTTTGGCTTATCCTCACCGTCTTCCTTCTCCTCCTTCTCTGCCTTCTCCTCTTTCTCCTCCTCAGCCTCGTCGTCGCTGATCTCCTTGTCGCGCTCCTTCTCCACCTATATAGTCAGGACAGGATTTTTAACTTAGCTAGGATACAACTTGTATCAGTAAATCCTTGTAGCCATGCAAAGACTGAAAATGACTAATCATTGACAAGCCAATCATGATACTTACAAACAGGGTGATGGGGTAACCAATGAACTGAGAGTGCTTCTTGACAACCTCTTTGATCCTCTTCTCCTCGACGTACTCTGTCTGGTCGTCCTTCATGTGCAGAATGACCTTGGTTCCACGGCCAATGGGCTCCCCTGAGAACAGAAGTGCAGTCATGAACACACCTTGTACTAAAACTTGTCAGCAGATGGGACTCTGAGGTAGTCACTTTCCACTAGGCACTGTCCTTTCAATTTGTTTAACTGTCACCTTGTCTGATATTATGATTTTTCAATATGAAGTATAGCATATGGAGGTACACAATGGCCCATATGGGGGGAGACAATGTAAATCGAGTTCCATGTCCCTATGCTAAAGCACTCTCAGAACACAGTGGCTGTCATTAAGTTCAACTTTTCACCTTGGGTGAGAAAATAGTTCCTAATCAACAATTCTGTAATACAAGTAGTTCTCTTGGATGCGCCATTACATTAAATGTTTGCTTTCCTGAAATACCAGGACACCTACCGGTGTCGACCTTGACTGTGAATGAGCCTCCGGCAGAGGACTCCCAGGCGTACTGCTCATCGTCGTTGTGTTTAGTGATGACGACCACCTTCTCAGCAACCAAGTAGGCAGAGTAGAAACCCACACCAAACTGACCAATCATGGAGATGTCAGCTCCAGCCTAGAAAGGACATAATTACATTCATGTCATCTTGCACGTGTTTGCTGCTCAGTGTGAGATAATTTGATGCCGTTCAAGTCGCCATGTCAACTTGCACCTTGTTAAAAAAAAACATAGAAAAAACGTAGAAACACTACTGTACCTGCAGGGCCTCCATGAAGGCCTTGGTGCCAGACTTGGCGATGGTACCCAGGTTGTTGATGAGGTCGGCTTTGGTCATGCCGATTCCAGTGTCAATGAGAGTCAGGGTGCGCTCAGCTGCATTAGGGATGACTTCAATCTTCAGGTCCTTGCCACTGTCCAACTTGGTGGGTTCAGTCAGACTTTCGTAGCGGATTTTGTCCAAAGCCTTTAAAAAAAAAGGGAAAAAAAAGGCACAACCCAGCCATTAGAATCAACATTAAAATAGACAACTGCACCACTGAATAAGATGAGAAAACACTTAAAGATCAATGCCAAATCCTTCACTTACATCAGAGGCATTGGAGATCAACTCCCTGAGGAAGATCTCCTTGTTAGAATAGAAGGTGTTGATGATCAGGGACATAAGCTGAGCAATCTCTGCCTGGAAGGCAAAGGTCTCAGCCTCCTCCTCTTGGCGCATTTCTTCAGGCATCTGAGAAAGACACCATGTTATGGGTTAGCATGTCATGGTGTATTGCAATAAACAATTACAACATCAGTATTTGAGAAGGGATGGGGGTGGGGTGTCCGATAGATAACCATAGGATGGAATTTGAAAGGTTTAAATGACACCAGGGCTTTTGTCAATATGGGCTGCACTTGCCATCATAATACAGCGACATGATTTGATCACATCCACACCCAGTTTCGTAAGTGTACATCTGCCCCCATCACGGCGGAAGTAAGCCAACAACCAATATGGCGTCGTCCTACACACAATGGATTCTCCAAACACGTGCTGGGAAACGGCTAACGAAGAATTAACACAATACAACTAGGAACCATTTATATACCGACTGGTTATTATTGAAACCCGTTTAGCAAATGTCGGAGCACATGTGGGGGAGACGACTACTAATCTACCGGGCCTAAACTAGAGACGAACTCAGGTTCAGAACACGTTAAAACAATGACTTCATTTATCGTACAATACGTCGATAATTCAAAAGGTCACTTAATGTGTCTTAAACAGTAAAACCCGACATTAGCCAAGTCACAGTCTGATTAAGCTAGTGGTATCCAACTAAACGGCCATTTTAAAACCCACACTGGCTAACGCTAGTAGCAATAACGGATAATAAAAGTGAAATGGACGGATCTAGCGTAACCGAGTTGACCTTGCTGAGGAACAGTTTGTAAAAAAAGGAAAAAGGATTTCTAGGGATCCCGGTCTAGGACTTGGGCCAACCAGGTCAAGTGTGCATTTAATCGGGGTAAATAAAGAGAGTTAACGTTGTTATCCTTACCACACCTGCCTTGCCGCAAGGTAAGGTAAGACTGGCCTATGCAGATGCCGCAGCACACAACACGATTACATCTATGGGTCAGCGAATGTAAATCGATGTATAGAATTATAGCAGTTAACGTTAGGGGCTTTTGCATACAACTGTACATACAAGAGCTAGCTACAATCCGTTGGACAACAATGATGCCAATGTTACCGTCGTGGCTTCCCAACCGTCATTCACAACATATCTGGTTAAATAGCTTAGTGCTGATAACACATATTCAAATATTAAGGGTGGATAGTTTATTCTACGAGCAAGCATTGCATTCATATACGTACCTTGTGTGTTCCGTTGACTTTTCTTGAATAATATGCCACCAATGTACAGTCCCTACTGCTCTCTGACGCAGGAAAATTGAAAGGGACTTCCTTCTAGAAGACCGATATCTTTATAGCCATGCGTCGTGGACGTGCGGGCGGTATCCATCCGCGGCCGTACTAGACAGACAAACCAGTTGTATTCTACTGCAGCCTGCCACTAGCCTCCGAGTAAAAGATGGTCTCTGAGTAAAACTAAGTATTTTTGTAAAGGAAAGCAACTAATGGACAGTTACGATGATAGAAGACCAGAGGCAGTGTTAACATGAACTAGCAAGCCAAATAGTTAACTGATATAATTAGGTAGGTAATTAGACTATGTAAACTTCTAGTTGCTTATAGTGCTAGTTGCCTAGTGTTAGTTTTATATGTAATTTGACTCCCTTTCCCACATGAAATTCAGGCAAATACATCAAATGGATTAGAAAATAACTACTTAAAAGCATTTTTATAAAACATTATACATTATTCTTTCAACTAATTTAAAAGATAAAACTGATTTTGCCAGCGTCGTCTCCTCGCGCATAGTGTTCCTGCATGAAATGTAAAGGCACACTCAGCGCAGGCTGGTATATATTTTGATAATACAAATCAAATAAAAAACAACACGAACTCAATAAAAAGATTGAAACCTGTTTAAACATTGCCACCTTGTGGCAGTTTGCGCAACTGGAAGGTTTTATTAAGAGACCAAGTTTTAGCGACAGACTAGGCTCCATGGCTGCAACTGGATACTGTGGGCCAGAAATACATACTGTGGGCCAGAAATAATGCAGGAAACATTTTATTTTAATACTTTACAATATAACATTTTAAGAACACATATTTTGTACATTACATATTTCAAATTACCCCAGCAAATGCCTTACGTACCAACTCTACGGTATGATAACAGATGCCGGTTTTAACATATTCACTACTTTTAAATCTTCCTACTTTTAAGAAGGTAGGACATGCTTTCGAAATGCATGGATTAACAAATTTAGGTACATTTTTAACGGATATTTCATCTGTTCATCTGTTAATTTAAAACTCATAATAGCCAAACTAAATACTCGTTGTAACGTTGTATAAACATAGAGTTTCGTAATAAATTACCATTCTGGTAAATAACATTGCAAAGGCAATGTTTAATTTATGGCAAATGTGAAGATAGTGCGGGTCTTTATAATCTGATGGAGGAATATTTTCAACGACCTGGGTGCGCTTCGTTTCTTCCAGCACTTTCCATGAAAAACCCGCCTAAAAGTGACGTCACATGCTTGTCAAATGCAGGCCTCGCGGCACAGCTGTCAGAAAGTGCTAGTACCTACAAGAAAAATACCATGGCAACAAAAATACCATAGCAACTCAAACATGAATATATATATATGCTATATATACAAATAATGATAGTGTAAGGTTTGATAATGTAATGAGGAGTGGTGGAAATGGTAAACACTTGAGCCTGACCCAAAACACTGAGAGGACAAAGAGTTTAAAATAGAAAGATTGGTTTAATAAAGAGTGTAGACGTGTGATAATAAAATGTGCTTGAGTAGTTGCATGGCTCAATCTAAGTATTTTAACAACCCATTGTGCATATTAGGTGAGAAGATTCTAACAAGAGAAGGTTCTAACAAGTGTCATTTTTGGTATACACAGGCTATTTTCTTTTCTTTATGAGTTCTTAATGAGTTTGTCACTTTGTCAGATCTAGAGGTTGATATTTGTTCTGCTGGCCAGCAGTTAAATTGGATAAATATTTGTTTTTGTCATTTATTTAATAACTTGTATCTCGCAAGTGTCCACTACAACAGAGGTAACCGGAAAACCTGGTGATGCTGCAACCACTTTAAGTTATAATATATTCCTTGTTGATAACAGTATACATAACTTTAATAATATAATAATAACTAGTAAAACAGTAATACAAGTTAATAAATATATTATTTATATATTAATACCTAATAATACAGCTTCTTATTATTATTAGTAGTAGTAATATTAGTATCATCTTCATCATCTTCATCATCTTAACAATTTTGAGTGGTTGCGGCCCTACCAGGTTTCTCGATACCTCCGTTTCAGCGGGCACATCCGAGATCCAAAACAAGCGCACTTCAGTTTCAACGCACGTCAATGCACTGCCATTGACCCAGCAAATCCGGTACGTAACGCATTACGTCAATGTTTTTGAAGGCCCGGGTTAGGCCAGTCTGCTAATCCATTTTTTCTTTTTACAAAGCGTTTGATAAACGATAACCTGGTGATAACGGTCTTTTACCTATTTATACGACACCTGATTTGGGGTATGTATCAAAGCCGAATCGTATTTTCTCAGAACACTTAGCTAGCACGCTATTGTTTTGTTTGTTGGGTAACATTAACGTTAATGTTAGCTTAGCTTAATTTAGCTATAGCGGGTACGGTAGCCCACCGGTGGAAATCTAAGTTAGCGGTAGCCATGAGTAACGTTAGCTGGCTGCTGTGGGTAGCTTGTCCTTTGGACATTTTGTTGTGGGGTTATTGAACTAGCGAACAAGTACCAGGATTGTACAAAGGTACAACTCAGCATATCACGATATGAAATAGTATCAACACATGCATCATAGAACTGAATAACTATAGTTAACGTGATATGAGATATGAGTTTTTATAACGTTCACTAAGCTAAGCTACTGCTAGGGAACGTTAGCTGTGTAGCAAAAGTCACTAATTGATATCTGAATTTCATGCCAAAGCACTAACAATGTGATTATTTGTATCCACTTAATCAGAAAGAAACAAATGGCGATAGCCAAACTTTGCATCTATTTCAACTTTATTTATAATAAAGTAAGAGTAGTGTTGTATCGATGACTTAGAAGAATTGTGTGTTGAACATGTAGTTCGGCGTCTACACTGAAGCTAATTAGTCTGCTAATGGATCTCATTGTTCCTTCATTAGGTCCAAGATGTCCTTCCCCCCTCATCTAAACCGGCCACTGCTGCCTGCTCCAGGGATGCCTCCACATCAGTTTGCTGGTTTCCCCTCAGGTAAGCACCCGCAAGTGAGCACACAGATTCAGTAGATAGTCATGACTTGAACTTGTGTTGGTCATGTTTAGTTTATTCACTTTAGTGAATGGAACAACACTGGGGGCAGATGTGGGCTTCATGGTAGAGAAATGAGCATGAGACTGGAAAGCCTCTCATTCAATTCAGTGGGAAAATCACCCCTCCCTCAACAACTTCTGATGAGATACCCTTGAGCAAGGCAATTTATCCCCAACCGCTCCAGTGGAGCTGCTCAGTGGCCAACAGTAGAACACTGGTTGTACTGGGCAGCTCCCAGTGTGAGTGTGTAATTGTACTGAAAAAGAGCATTTTTGCTCAGATGACTTTCCCTGGATAAGTAAAGCTGAAACGTTTTCTCTGGTTGATGTGCATCCATTTCGGCTGTTGCAGGAGCCTCAATGATCCCAGTTCACATGGGCATCATGACTCCCACCCCTGCAGTCCTCGTGCAGACCTCTGTGCCAGTGCTCAGTAAGCCTGCAATCCCCAGGAAAGAGATCCATCTTGTGCGAGCCAAAGAGAATGGCGAGAACAGCGGCCCCACCACCACAGTGTTTGTGGGGAACATATCAGAGAAGGCCTCAGATATGCTCATCAGACAACTGCTGGCGGTAAGGGACAGTGGAAGATCTGTTAAGACTGAACAGATATGTACAACACCTCACACAGGGTGCCTGCAGTCATGGCAAATTAATTTATAGTAATTTGAAGCTTGTGTTTTCTGGGCCTGGGAAAGTTATGGTAACTGATATGCATCCAGACGTTTTCTGGAATGACATAGCATAATTTTCTATGAAGTCAGATTTTGAACATCAAGCGTTTGCTATTAGACCTACTTACCTTTGAAGCAATACTAACGTGCAAAGCTAGCCGTCATGAGACACAAGACACACACATTTTCACATTGGTGGAAAATGGATCTTGACAAATGTTGGTCATGGAAATTGTGCTATGTGTCACATAATTGTCAAGAAAAAATAGCATTGATTAGCAACTTGTGTAGGAAGCCTGTTAACACTGTATGTGAATTAATGTACTGATAGTTTATTGAAACCACTTCTTCCCTTGTACTCATATTTTTAGAAATGTGGTATTGTCCTGAGCTGGAAGAGAGTCCAAGGAGCCTCTGGCAAGCTTCAAGGTAACACAAAATACACACATTAATCACTGTCACGACAGGAAACTCTTTTATTCACTGGCTGCTGTGGCTGATCAATTCCAAATTCACTAGCTAACTAACTATTTTACCAGGGAAGAATGATTTTTCAAGTGTAGCAAGTGGATAGAGGAAACTTTACATTTCCTTCATGACTTTTCCTTATTACTCCATCCAACCCGATCCTTGCTCTGAATTAACCCGTCCCCGTATTACATTTCCGTGTTGATCTCGGTTGCAGCCTTTGGGTTTTGTGAGTATAAGGAGCCGGAGTCCACGCTACGAGCCCTGCGGCTGCTTCATGACCTGCAGATCGGAGACAAGAATCTGCTGGTGAAGGTGGATGCCAAGACCAAAGCCCAGTTGGATGAGTGGAAGGCCAAGAAGAAGACTACTAATGGGGTAAGAATTTGTGGGTGGTTTGGAAGGAGAAATTGAGACTGGTTATAAGTTTGACAAAGACATGTGCTATTTTGTCACATCTCATCCCCACTTTCTCTCTCATCTTTGCCAAAAAATATCGTGCCAAAAAATAATCAAAAGAAAGATGATTCAAAAAATATTTTTTTACAATGAGACTGAATCTGAAAACTAGCCTTGTTGTCTTTTCCTCCTCTTGTGGCAGAATCAGAATACCGAGGATGGAGCAGAGGATGACAAAGAGGTCCTGGATGAGGAGACTAAGAAGAAGGATCAGATTGTCAAAGGCGCTATCGATGGGTTGATGCGAGAACACGCCTCCGAGCTCAATGCGCCCTCGCAGGATGACGACTCCCACCGGCGCAAGAGGAAAAAGGAGAAAAAAGAAGAGGTAAACTTGTCTTGGTACTTCAAACGCATAAATGAGCGTTACATTTCAAAAGTGGAATTGATTCTGAGTTTAATTTGTGTTGCTTTTTTTCCACAGGAGGACATCAATGCCATTGATATGGAGGAAGACAAGCGAGACCTGATTTCCAGAGAGATTAGTAAATTTCGTGACACCCACAAGGTACAGTAGCTCCTTTGATCTCCTAATTGACATTACAGGTTTTGGACAGCAGCTGCTCACATAGTTCACTCCTATACCTTTTCACATTTAGTGGTAGTTGACACATACCAAGCTTTTCTTGACCCCACTACAGTGCATACTGCGCTACAAATTGGTTAGCTTGGATGAATTGGAAATCCATTGAAATTTTTACTATTACATTATTATGTTCCAACACTACAAATAGGCTAATTGCTAGTATTTTAGTGTCACCTTTCTGAGCCCTGATTTGACACGTGTGCCCACCGTAGTGAAACTATCTAGGTGTGACCGTTATAGATTCATTCTTCATTCATCACACAAAAATGCATGGAGACGATGTAAAGTTACTTAAAAGCTAATCTATTCATTAAACCCCACCATTATGATAGTGATCATATGGTGACTAAAGCAAGATGAATCTCAGAGCTTTGGAAAAAGTTGCGAGGATAGGATGTAAGTATCAGCTTTCATTTACTATTTACATATACTGGGCGCCCCCCTCTCGAGGACTTGTATAGGGGCAACTGCACAGACACTTGGGTACATGTTGGCCAGCCTATGGAGCTCTCTTTATCCAGCCAACCATTTGAAAGTGAGATGCAGACAGAGGTTCCTCACAAACCTTGCGATTTTTCATTTGGCGACAGCATTGGCGGTGCCCTGTACGCTGGAGGGTCAGTGAACCTGTGCGAGTCCTCTGTAAATTATGGTCTGTCTTAATGGTATCCATGTTAAAGCGCTCAGACTCTTGTCAATAACCCCCTGCAGTGACTTTGGCTCTAGCCTATATTATGCTAGCGCAGGGGGGGGGCGCCCTCTCCACAGCAGCACACCGATCTGAAGACTGGCAAGGTACGTGCTCTCTGTATGGTGGTTTCCTGCTCTCCCCCTCTCTTCTATCCCTTGCTCTCTATCAGTGTTTTATCTACCTCTGTCTCATTTTCTTCTCCATCATTGCTTTTCAAGAAGCTAGACACGATTATAAGAATACATAGAGTGAAACAGTGGTGGGACTTGCAAGCTCCATGTTTACTAATTTAATCTAAGACCGAAAGTGTAGAAACCAAGGCCTGTAACCGGTTCAAGGAGTCAAAAGTTTTACTGAAGGAATTATGATTGATAATGATGTATTGGAGCAAGAAAATTAATTTAAAATGTCAATACCAGTAATGTATTTTTCCTGTTCCCATACACTGCCTAAATGTTAGTATTCTGCTTGATAGTCAGAACAGCAAAAACTTCAAAACAATCAGACAAGTATTTTGTTTTCAAGCCCTGTTGGAAACTGCGGAGAGGTAAGTAAAAGAAAAAAGAGTGATAGTCATAGACAAGAAAAAGAAATAAAATCCATGCAAAAAAGAAAAAGCGCACATTAGTAATAATATCTGACTGATCGCCCAACTTCTGCTACATTGATTTTAGAAGATTTGTGCTCTTTCTATCTGTAACATCTCCCCTCACCTTTCTCATGTCATCATTTTCCTTCTCTTGAGCTGCATTAGACCCAAGGCTCTCAGGTTATAGTGTTGCCTGTTGGCGACTAGTTGACTACCTGCTGCTGTAAATGATTGCATTGAATTTCTACATATGTTGCACTTACATGTTGCTCTGGATAAGAGCATAAGAAACTCGATCGATCCCTGTGGAGGAATTTGGTTGGCTCAAAAGCGAAACATCGACTAAAATGGAATCTAAATGTAGTCCTCTGGTCTTGGTGTTTTACTTCGTTGAACTCTCTACTCGGCTCGTTCAGTGTCAGATGGTGTTTTGGAAACCGTAAATCTTTCAAAATGACACTCGAAGCCTTGTGTGTAGTGCCCATGAAGGGAGAGTTGTTTGTGTGTGTGTGTGTGTCTGAGTAATGAGTCGTGAAGACCTGCTGAAGACTACTGCAGGGGTAAGACCGCTTCTTACAATTTCATTTTATTTGTGCAGAAATGTAACTGATGTTCACTATGTCATGGCTTTCTTGTTTTTAGCACTATGCCGAATGCCATTGTACCCACTGAAGTGAAGGTTGTTTGTTGATGATGGTGCATTAAGCAAGAGAGAATCCCATAACGTTTTTTCCCTTGTACACTGTGTGACCTGCTTTCCTCCCAGGCCTAACTTAAAAGGCTTGTAGGGGCAGCGAAGGGCAGAATCCGTAGTTCAACACCTGTAAGTCACAAACAACTAGTTTAACAAAAGACTGACGCCTTTTTTTTTTTCTTCTGTTTTTCTTTGTACTGAGAGGAGGACTCTTAAGGAGAGAAAAAGCATTGTCTTTTGCAGCGCCTTTTTCTCGTTATGAATGCCTCAAGTTGAACATGCTGACAGATGCTTGTGACCATTAAAGTGGTTTCCAGTGACTCGACCGTGATCCGCGTCACCCTACTACATTTGAAGCATGAAGCAACCATCGTTGCGGCATGTTGCTATACATCCAAGCTGTGTTTTGATCTCTGTACTTCCTCACAGTTTACTGTGGTGTAGGATTTCCCCCTTGCCAGCTTTACACTGACTACGAAGAATAGGGCATGTTACTATATAAAAGCACTTAGTCTGTCCCTAGAGTCTGGAAACCACTTGATCTGTGCACATTAGAAAACTGTCTGCCAAGACTCACTTTGCTCCTGAGCTGTGCGCCATCGGCTGAACCCCTCTGTGCTTTGCTCCGCAGAAACTGGAGGAGGAGAAGGACAAGCGGGAGAAGGAGCGGGTGGAGTTCGAGCGGGAGAGGAGGGACCGGGAAAAGGAGCGTGAGCGGGAGAGGGAGCGACGGGACCGCGAGAGGGAGAAGGAGCGCGAGAAGGAGCGTGAGAGGGAGCGCGAGAGGGAAAGGGAGCGAGAGAGAGACCGGGACAAAGAGCGGGACCGCAGAACCAAGGAGAGGGAGCGAGAGCGAGACTGGGAGGTGGACAGGAGCCGCGACAGGAGCAGCGGCCGCAGCCGATCCAGGTGAAGGGAGTCACGTATTTCCACATAGACGATTAGGGGTGCGTTCACACCAAGCATGTTTGCAGTGGTTTAATCCTTTCATTTATTCCTTTAGTTTTGTGTGTGTGGCCAGGTGAGAACAACGCCATTCACAGTCGTGTGCGTCACCAAGTTACAGGCACTGGAAGTAGATTTGTTTTGATACCTCCAATCCCTGATTGCCCAAATTGGTTGACAGGTTACCCAAAAGCTTGCAATTGGGAAGTGTGAACCAGGGGCGATTTTAGGACATGAGGTTTGGGGGTGCTGAGCCCCCTCAGAGAAGGACGATTTTGTTGGATCGAATTTTTAAATGAATGAATTACATTTTATTTAATGCGTGCGGCGCATGCACATTGATTCACTGCATTTACTCAAATAGAGTAAAACTAGTAGGCCAACAGCTAGCGACCAGAACATCTAATCTCACTAAGACAAATACATTGTATCTGGTGATTCTGGTTAAAGAATGTGTTCTTACTGTTGTTTGCGCAGGGAGAGGAGTCGAGACCGAGACAAGGAGAAGAAGCGGGACCAGGAGGATGAAGAGGAGGCGTATGAACGCAGGAAACTGGAGAGGAAGCTCAGAGACAAGGAAGCAGCCTATCAGGAGGTAGGGATCGAGGGAGGGAGGGAGGGAGGGGAGGGTTGCAGCTGTTTCTACCTGCTGGGTACAAACAATGCACAGGTGTGACCTTCACAACAGCCAGTGTGTCCTTCAGCAAGACCCTCTGGTGTGTCTAGTATGGTGACTTACTTGAAATGTGAAAAAGAATTACAATCTAAAACGAGACAGGAATGTTTCCAGGAAAACAACGGAGGTGAATTTAGGAGTTGTATGTCAAAGAAAAAGTGTAAATCCTGAAATCGTAATCCCAGGAACATTTCTATTTAAATCACATCACGTGTATCAATGTCTTTGGTTGGTATGATGGAACATATTTGCATTTGGTTGTGGCTGATCTGACATCGTCCCGACTACAGCGTCTGAAGAACTGGGAGCTGAGGGAAAGGAAGAAGGCGCGGGATTACGCCAAGGAGGCCGAGAGGGAAGACGAGCGCCGGCGAGAAATGGTAAGAGGAAGTCGAGGAAACCCCACGGATGTTCGCCTCTGAGCAGCTGGAGTCGATGTTGAACCTGCAGCGTTCATTCATCAGCGTGACAGTTTCAGTTTGAACTTGGTTGTACTGGGAAGATTAAATTGCTCTGTGTACTCTTTGCATCTCATAGAAGTGCAGAATAAAGATATTTTGTTCAGGGGGTAGAATTATTGTAAGCTTACTTGGAGCTGCATGGCTATGAGAAACGGGCATCCCTCCAGTATTGGGCAGCACTTAACTCCACACATACTGCAAAGAGATGGTGCATCTCTCTTCATTTATTGGATGAAAATGCCTACAAGCCTCTGGTGTTTCCCACTGCACTATCAAATGTGCATATGTTATTGTGTTGTCAAGAAGGAGCCTTTCATATTGTGTGTTCATATAAATGGGCAGGCAAGTTTCTTAAATCAGACAAGAAGCTTTTATTTTGGCGATACACACGTTATCCTGGAGGGGAATTCAGCGTGGGCCCTTGTGTCTTAATGGTCCTGCAGGTTAAAGAAGGCAAGCGGCTGAAGGAGTTCCTTGAAGACTACGACGACGAGAGAGATGACCCCAAGTACTACCGGTGAGCACCAGCAATAAATTAAGGAGGACATTTCTCAATCAGAAATATATGCTCCCTGGGTCAAATGGGATTCATTATAAGGATGTATATTGTATAAGCATTTATTTTAACTAGCTTGTAATACTAGATGGAAGGGGGTTTAGAAAAATTGTCAATTTCAGAAAATACACTAAATAGACTTGTAAATACTAGACTGTGATAGTCTAAAATCTCTGGCACTCATTCTAGTATCCTGCTGGTTCAACCCCTAGCCATCTGGCATCTAAGTATGTAGAAGAAAGAAAAAAAACTGTTTGACCCAAATCTGATTTGTAGTAGCAGATGCAATATTGCAGCTACGGCCATTGTTCTGAAGGCTGTTATTTTTGGTGTGACCCCTAGGGGCAGTGCGCTGCAGAAGCGTCTGAGAGACCGAGAGAAGGAGATGGAGCTGGACGAGCGTGACAGGAAGAGAGAGAAGGAGGAGCTGGAGGAGATCAGACAGAGGCTGTTAGACGAGGGACATCCAGACCCTGACGCAGAGCTACGCAGGGTATGCGTGTGCTTGTGTGTGCGCGCGTGTGTGTGTGTGTATGTGTGTGTGTGTTTGCCAGTATCTGTGTGTGGTGAGGGAGCATGCCTTCTTTTGTCTTTTGTGAAGGTCACTTTATCATCTGAGCCCCCCTGCATCTCTGTATGATGTGGTGATTGTCTTTCCTTGCCTCTTGGCCTTCTTTTCCCGTACGGTTGTGCGATTGGGCGTCAAAATCTGCATATCTGCCTCTCATTGGTCCAGATGGAGGAGGAGGAGGAGGAGCGACTGAGACAGCCTCCCGTCATCCAAGCGCCGGAGCCCGAGGAGCAGCGGGAGCACCACAGGGGCTCCCGAGACCACCGGGACCGCCGCGGCGACCGGGACAGGGAGAGGGGGGAGGCCCGCTCGCGCCCCGCCCACTCGGACGACGAGGTGGAGGAGGGCGAGGAAGAGGATTACGACGACGACGACGGCGACAACCCTGACGCCAAACCCTGCCTGAAGCCCACGATGCGGCCCATCACGGCAGCGCCCTCCGTGTCGTCGGCCAGCGGCGGCGCGTCCCCCAACACGCCCGGGGACGAGTCGCCCTGCGGCATCATCATCCCCCATGAGAACTCTCCCCCCGAGGCCCTGCCCCAGGAGGAGCAACGGCCCAAGATCGGCCTGAGCCTCAAACTGGGTGAGTCAGTAATCGGGGAGCGTTTGGAGCTCCCACGGGACATTGTGATTACTTCTGTGATTTCAAGTGTTTCCTCTACAGCTGTGGGACGCCGCCACAGCAAGAGCACTACCACTACTAGAGAAGTTAAAGTTCCATATCGACAGTGTAGTCGTAATCTTTAGATTTAATATTTTTCTTAAGATAAAGTCTGCATAGAACAATGTTTTTAGCTGTTACTGATGTACCTTGCATTTTCTTTGACTGGAAAAAGTTACTACACTGTTGCTATCTTGCTATCTATTACGCTGTCCTCCTACACATATACAACACAGAGAGAACCTCCTTCTTTGGGGCTCTGGGGGGTCAAAAGTCTGGGAAATGTAGATGAGGCAGGTTGAGGGAAAGTAAATGACAACACTTTGTCACAAAATAACTCCTGGAACGCATTCATAAAGTTCCTTTGACTCTTTGACTCTCTTAGGTGCCACGGGCAGCCCCAGCCAACCCAACACGGCTAAGCGGAAGAAGCTTGCGGTCGAAAGCGTCTTCAACAAGTTCGACGAGGAGGAGGCCGACGAGCTGCCCCGCAAGAGGAAGCTGGTGCCCCTGGACTACGACGACGACAAGAGCTTGGGGGTGGACGGGGCCGGGCTGGCCGGCATCAAGGGCGCCAACACCGAGGAGAAACGCAAACACATCAAGAGCCTGATCGAGAAGATCCCCACGGCCAAGCCGGAGCTGTTCTCCTACCCGCTGGACTGGTCCATGGTCGACACGGTGAGGATGACGCGCCTGTGTTCTGGTGTTTGTCACGGGAATTCAGCCCTTGTTTTAGCAGACACGATGATGGAATCTCCCTGCTGGTCTCATTTCCATCCTGGTTTGTCATTCAGAAAACGTAGCGCGATCCCCTTCTCAAATAAAACCCTCCTTTCTTTTTTTACTCCCTGTCCTACAGACGCTGATGGAACGCCGCGTTCGCCCCTGGATCAATAAAAAGATCATTGAGTACATTGGAGAGGAAGAGGCAACACTAGTGGACTTTGTTTGCTCCAAGGTATCGATCATGTGATGGCTGTTTGTTAAATTTCACTCAAATTTGAAAGGGAAGAGAAACATGAACTGCCACTGACATTTGTCGTCTTTCTTTGCTCAGGTGATGGCTCACGGTACACCACAGGGTATCTTGGATGATGTTGCCATGGTGAGTAACGTTTAAAGAGCAGAGACAGATGCACATCCAGTCTAGGCGCTGGGTTGAGCATGAAACAGATTGGTAAAGCTCTCACACTGTTAGCTGACATTTATTTTGACAGTACTCAGATAGTTGCGCCGTCTGTTTTTGTCACAATAAAAGGCAAAAGAAATGTGGCCATTAAAATTCAGATTATATAAACCATATGATGGTATCAGTCCGGGTGGAATATGTGACATTATGTTGACTTGTCCTTCATCTGTATTTCTCGTACGGTTGATTGATCACGCCCTTTGTTCCCGCTCAGGTTCTTGATGAAGAAGCTGAAGTCTTCATAGTGAAGATGTGGAGACTGCTCATTTATGAAACTGAGGCCAAGAAGATAGGACTGGCGAAATAAACGAAAGAAGCACTGAATGAACATCAACCTTTTTTTTTTTTTTTTTTATATATATATAGGTATAGCAGTTATGTCACCCCAAACAAAATGATCTCCCCACACCCATGCAGACTGTAACGTAAGATTCTGCCAGTTGTTCAGGTCATGTCTGTTGTTTTTGTTCTCTGCAGACTCGGGACTGTACTCTCCTCTCTGTTTGCAGCTGCTGACTGTGTTGGTGTGTGTGTATAGTGTATATCACTATTTGATTGTGGTGAGACATCCAGGACGACCGTGGCGTTGTCAGATAAGCTCTCTTCAGCCATTTCAGTCTTATCTGCTGAGGGCCATTCAGCTTAGACCTCTGTTTTTGCTGTATGTGATCAGGTCAACATTTTTCATGACCCTTTCTAAGCTTCCCCAATACTTTTGTGTAGTGCGTTGTTCTACGCGCACTAAATTGGTTTATTCAACACGGAGTTAAGAGTATGCATAACTGTAAACCAGGATGTGAGTTGTTTTTGTTTTCCCAGGGTTATGCAGAATTTAACACAACTCAATTAATTTCTATGGAGATGCTGGTTTCCCTGCTTTTGTGTTCCGTATCACATTCCTGATAAACATCTTCTCATCCTCAGACCATCTGAAAAAGCAACTAGTAGTCCACTGAACTTGACTCAAATGTAATGGTGAGATCCATGGAGCTGTAAAGCACACGTCATAACCACTATAGGAAAATATTGCTGTTAAAAATGACTTTGCAATTGTGAAAATACTCTCCATTTGTTTTTGTATTGGTGGACATTTGTTATGAATAAAGTTGAAATTTTTTTTGTACTCCAGTCATTCATTTAATTTCCTCACTACAACTGTTTTCTTAGTAGTAACTGTAATAAAATATCCCTCTAAAGGGGTTGAAAATGTAACTAAACCTGTCAATGTAATAACATTACTTTAACCAGTAATTACTTCATAATGGGTGTAACATGGTTTTAACTGATAAATACTAATTGAACATGTCAAACTATCAAGTTATTGGTCCATATCATTGCATCGTCAGTTAAAAATGTTACCTGCTATTATTTGATTACAATTTCAATTACAATTTAAAAGGTAATTTTTATGACTTGAAAAGTTTTTACATTATACAGACTTAGTGTGTGTAAATGTTACTGTTGATGGTGTGATGTTTTCAGTTTTCACATTCTACAAACGTACTGGGACATTATAAAGATGTTTCTCCAGGAAGTCTGGATGTTTACACTATTGATCACTAATCAAGACATTCCAACAGGATTAGTGATTAACGAGGACCAGTTTTAGGCATTTGGACATCAAACATTTCTGTATGTGTTCTGTGTGTTTACAAAGGATAAACAAATAGCGTTAATCTGATTGTTAGAATCTAAATGAGTGATAAAAATCCCACTTATATTTATGCTTCACACACACACTCACTGACAAAGACACTTTGAGATCAAAACTTCCATAACTTTATTGATGTTGTGAGCTAAACAAGAGCAAAACCCTGCCAGTAAAAACCCTTTAACTGGAAGAGGAACAGCACAAAAAGTCACCAATGGCCGGTGTCGAGACAGACGAGCCTACGCGCTTCCCCTTTATGAACCACATCCGGTGACCAGCCAGAAGTGAAGCGCCATGGATACTGAAGACACTAAGTGAAGGCCACTGCTTGTAAACAGCTTTTTCTCCCTTTAGAATATTGATCCAAATCGGTGTATATAACCTACTCCAAATATAAACTACATTGATGTGTAATTTGTTTGGGTAAGAGAACAGCATTGTGTGTTACTATCTTCTGAGACAAACCTGGCTAATAAACAGACTGGGATGTTGTGCCAATGAGCTATTAACTTCGGTTAATGTTTGTGATGTGAACGTTAATGTCTGTTGGACTGGGTGACTATGGTCGGGTCTGTCCACCTCTCTCCTTCGGTGTTTTTTTTTTCCTCCCCCCTCCCACCAGACTCTCCCCCGTGGACAGACTTAGTCCTCTGCTTTGGCCTCCATCTCCTCGGCGTCGTCGTCTCCGTCTACCTCGGCGTTCTCTCTCTCTAGCCTCTCCAGCTGCCGGGCGAGCTCTGTCTCGTCGGTGTCCGTCACCACCTTGGGCTGAGGGACACAGTTCACGGTTTAAGTTATATTCACAAAAATGATGAAACAAAACAAAAAAAACGTTCTGAATACCAGAAGAGGTTTGTGGTAATTGTGTGAAAACTCGCAGGCAAAGTGTGTAGATCCATAGTTGAGGTTAAATTTCACAATACTACAACTTTCAGATGGGATCTCCTTAACAACTCCTCGTTTTCACCTCCATTTGGATGTTGAAGACGCCCCTCTTCTCCTCGATCCTCTCCTTGATAGCAGCCATGGCCTGGTTGAGGACAGACAGGCCCTCCGTGCGCTCCAGAGTGGTCGTGGTCATCACGTAGCGCGGCGGGGCGATCAGGTTGATCTACCGAGCAGCGGGACACAGCGGTTACATGCTGGCTTTTGTCACAGTACGTTTCAGACATTAAGCTGCTCTTACCCTAAGCAACGGCGTGTTAAACTAAGATTCCCAAATTAGGGTGAAGGGGAGGCGAAGTGCTATTATTTTCAGGTTACGACCGTAGCGACTTGGCATTCCTGACTGGGGTGGGACAGCCACGTCACCGTCAGTCCATCCGAATGATGGACCACATGAATGATGAGGTTGTGGGCAATTCTCACCTTGATGGGCATGGCCTCCGTGGAGCAGTTCAGTCCCTCCCTCAGAGCCTCCTTCACCGCGTCAATCCCCTCATACCCGTAGCACGCCACTTCAATGTCTACAGGGGAGATGGGCAAAAGACAAACACGTCGCCAAGTCCAACTGACATGCCACCACCATACAATTACAATGAATATCCTTGCATTGACCTGTGGGCCAAAAAGTGACTACGGCGTGGTCTCTTACCGGCTCTGATTTTGACGGCCTGTGGAGTGAGTCGCCTGTTGATGTTGTCAATCAGCACGGCCCTCTCTTCTTCCGTCAGGTCCAACCCATCCAGGATGGCAGGGTCTCTGGAGGAGACGGTTTAATTCCACAATGAAACATTAAGTGTAACACCTAATCTTCCAAAATAATACTGACGGAAAAATATAACTTTTGGAAACTGGCCTACCAAATATTAACCGTTGGATGGAAAAGAATATACAAAGTTTTTCAATGAAACGCTTGCGTACATTCTTTGAGTTTCCCCCCCTTAGCCTCAGACATCGTGCACGGATTGAGATGAGCACTTACGATACGGCCTGCTTGAAGACATCGTACGCTCCGTATCCTGGCCGCTTGTATTTCTCGTCAAAGACCCAGGCGGTGCGCTGGAACAGGCTCTCCAGCTGCTCGTCCTTACTGTACTCCAGCACCTCGGCCACGTGTCGGAGGATGCTGTACACCTGCAACCACAGCACGGCTTAGCGCAAACAATGCAAAAGGGCTGATTCACAAAAAAACACCCAATAAGCGTACAAAAAGGTAAAATACAAGATATATGGGGTTAAGCATTTTTAGTGGGGACAGGGTGGAGAGAAGAAACCTGACTCACAAAGCCATAAACACACAGCTTGAGGCCCAGGCTGCTGCACGTATATCTGCTTCCCTTAACTAAGGTATCAGGTGAAAGCATCATAGCGTGCTGATGTTATTGTAACAAGCTTTGACATAATTTGACTTACGGTTTTAGATTTGGTGAATTTATCTTCACACTTGATGGCCTCCTCTGGTGAAACTCTTCTTTTTGATAAATCGATATATCCTGCAGAGAAAGTTGACAGTAGTGAAGAGATGTAGTGAGATTTATTTTCCCCCCGAAGCCAACGACATGGGATCATTTTGTTCTCAAATGGCACAAACATAACATTCCCACACGGGCCAGAATCTGAAGGTGTGTTAACGCAAATGGGTTTGGGGGTGGCTACCAAACTGAAGTATCGTGTTATCAAGGAACTCCACTACTACTTCAACAGTTGTAACCGTCCAGGGTCCACCTCTTTTACTAGTTCATCTTGTGATTAAATCCTTGCAGGTTTTAACACTGGGATGTACTAGTCATATGTTTATGTTACAATCAAAAGGATCCGCTTTTGAAAAGGATGCTATGCTGAATCTTTGGTATCAGATATAATAAGAGTACTGAATTATCAAGCTACTGTGGACACATGTACCAAACACCGTGGCTGTGTGCAAGCCCAGAGCCCCCGGATCACTGAGCCTACCTTTCTCTTTGTCTACTCGGATGACCACCACACACTCATTGCGGCCTATACGGATGAGCTTGTTGATGGAGCGGATACGTCGACGTGACAGCTCGCTCAGGAGGATCATGCCCTCAATGTTGTTGTACTCCAAAAGGCTGACGTAGGCTCCCATCTCGGCGATGGACCTCACGTTCACCATCACGACATCCTCCACCTCCGGGAACCGGTGTTGATAGAATCGACAGCTGAGTCCTGGCATCGCTGCGGACAGAAGCAAAGAGACAGGGGTCAGATGATTGAACTGGGCGGCTTTGGCACTGAAAGCCCAGGTTGAAAACAGGTCGGATGACTCAGCTTTGTCTGGAAACTGTCCCTAAAATAACAGCAGAGGGATTGAACAGCATTGGGAGAGCTGGCAGTCTAGCCACTGGCAACGGATAAACAATGTTATATCATATTTATCATAAGGCAGTGAAAGGTACGATGGAATGAACCAAAATCCCTAAGGTATGCTATTGAGTGAGAAACGAAGAATTGACACAAATGGAAGGAAGCTCAAAAGCCTGATCACGAATGACTAGCGTATTGACAGCTGGTGTAGCTGGTGTCACGTTAGATAACGACACATGGGTTACTGTTAATAGGGGAAAAAAACATCTACTTGGTCTACTTGGCTACCGTTAGCTAGCTAGTAACCCATACGGTTTGCAGGGCTGGTTCCCACATCACATGCGGCACATGCATTGCTGCTGCTAGCAGCTAGCTATTAGCCTAATCTGTTAGCCGCTCCCCGGCAAACAGCTGCTTTGCCAATACGAATTCACGTAAGCAACTCACCTGTGTCATATGGTGACAGAACGATATACTGGAATGTTCTGTGTTGGAAATGTTCAAATGTCCACTATTTTATTTTTTTGTATTTTTCAAATGTAGGCCCCGCTAGCTCACATTCATCGGTGTGCTAATTGTTCGACCCGGAAGAGATCAGAGCTATTTGGCACGCGCGTGCGCAAAAAGCGTTCGCTTGGTACAGTGAGAGTCACGTGACCGGAGACCAGCTGATCACTACAGAACCCGAGTCGTTCGGCAGATCACGACCACCAGCTCAATATATGCTTTTAATCCTCCACGTAGAGTAACAACTGCTTCCTAAAACCGTGACAGATTCACTAGTTGGGATAAAAGTCATCATCCTTAGAGCTATTCGAGGATACGGAACCGAAGAGAGGAACGATACCTTCGACCAAAGGACAAGATGTCAGGAAAAGAAAGGATCGACGTATTCCCCTCCAGAATGTAAGCAGCTTGTTTTTGCTAGTTACTGACCTAATGCTGCTTGCTAGGCAACGTTAGCCAACATATATTATGCCATCTTAGTTGACTAGCAAATTATTGCATGTTAGGTTCCCACGTCTGTAAAAGGTGGTGCATTTTACATTGAGGCAACACTGTCTCATTTTGCACGGTGTGTCAAAGAGGAAGAGTCCTCCTTATGTCATGTGATGTCCTCCCAAGTGTGAGCTGTCAAAAAATGTGATGCATGTCTGCAGCTAATTCTATACAGACTGAGATGGTGTATAAAAAAAATATTGACATTCAGACACTGATTGTCTTGGGCATTATGTAGCTTAGTCTACAGAAAAGAAGAGTTATCTGTCTACTAGGCCTAATCTTTTTGTATTGATCCAATCATGATTGACAAAGTGTGTTATTTGTTGTGCTTTGGGTTTGCAGGGCTCAGACCATCATGAAGGCCCGGCTGAAAGGAGCCCAGACTGGCCGAAACCTGCTCAAGAAGAAGGCCGATGCCCTGTCCATGCGCTTCCGACAGATCCTCCGCAAAATTATTGAAGTGAGTTGAAAATAACCAATGATTGATTTGTTTCTCTACTTCTCTCATCAGCCAGAGTGTCTGACAAAAGTGGACTTTGTGTTCATATCTCTGCTTATCCCTCCCCAGACTAAGACCCTGATGGGAGAGGTGATGAGAGAGGCTGCCTTCTCTTTGGCCGAGGCCAAATTTGCTGCTGGGGACTTCAGGTGGGAGAGTCCAAATGATACCATTGGCTGTCTTGTTATGTCTGGCGCAGCGGTGACGTCTCTCTGTAATTCCCATCTGTAATTCTGTCCACAGCACTACTGTAATCCAGAATGTGAACAAGGCCCAGGTGAAGGTCCGAGCCAAGAAGGACAACGTGGCAGGTTAGCTTCAAAGATGGTGTCTTCTCACTTTAGGAACTTGACTGTTTGATACAAGTGCTCATGTGCCTCTGTTTTTTCCTTTCAGGTGTCACCCTACCTGTGTTTGAGCACTACCAAGAAGGCGGGGACAGTAAGTCATTTCTCACTTGGCTGTTTCCTATGAATACACAAAATGGTTTTGTCAATAGAGAATCACACTGAATCGCTGCGTCTGTGTATCTGTCAGGTTACGAGTTAACTGGTCTGGCTAGGGGAGGAGAGCAGCTGTCCAGGTTGAAGAGGAACTATGCCAAAGCTGTTGAGCTGCTAGTGGAGTTGGCCTCCTTACAGGTAGGGGGTGCTGTTGCAGATCTGTCAAGGTTAATTCAGATGTTGTGCATCTTGGATGCAAAATGAAACGTGTCTTATTACACAACAGCTGTATAAAGAGAAATGGCATGACTTAAAAGAAATTACAGCCACAACCAATAGCAGTTATGGCAAGTATAGGTAGAAGCATGAACCTAAAGAAAAAACGTTCCAGTTCAAAAATATTGATAACACAAAGCTTACTTTTTGTTGACAGACTTCCTTTGTCACTCTGGATGAAGCCATTAAGATTACCAACCGCCGCGTGAATGCCATTGAGCACGGTAGGTTCATGCTGTGTTCATTTACACATCAAATTGTTGCCTTTTGCTCAAAGGACGAGGAGTTACTGTAGCTAAATTCCCGGTTGTCCCTCTTTGCAGTGATTATCCCTCGGATTGAGCGCACCCTCACCTACATCATCACAGAGCTGGATGAGAGAGAACGAGAGGAGTTCTACAGGTGAGATGTCAATCCAGTGTTATTTCACCTGTAACTCCACCTGCTTGTTACATGTCCACTACCGCCACACCCAACGAGCCAGTTCCGCAGACATGTAACCTGAACGTAAACACATCACAACAGTTTGAAAAAATATTTCCTAAATCACAACAGGCTGAAGAAGATCCAAGAGAAGAAGAAGCAACTTCGAGAGAGGACAGAGCGGGAGATTGCGGCCCGCCTGGCCGCGCTGGGTCCCATCGCCGAGCCTGCCAACATGCTGACCGAGGAGACGGATGAGGACATGCTGTTTGAGTGACAGGGCTCTTCAAGGCTCGTCAACCGCTTCACACATCATGCTATTTATTCTGTGCCTCAAAGGCCATGTCAATGTCTTCTCGTGCAAATGGGGGGAAAAAAATAATTTTTTTGGGGGTACACGTTTTGTGAGTTTTGTCATGTTGTTTTCAGTATTGGAAGAGATGAAGATGAGATTTATCACTGTAAAGAACCGAAGTGTCATCCAACATGGGTGTGGCCAGCGAGGGCGTGGGTTCGTCAACAAATTGTCATCCGAATGCTTAAAGAAGCAAATAATATATAGGTATGTTTACACATGTTTTGGGAGTGAACGGTGAGAAGCATTCCATGTGATTGAATGAGAGTGTAAATATTTCAGTTTCAATGCAACATTTGGAGACATTGCATGCTTTCAAACTGTGCAGTCATCAAGGTGGTTGTAGATTTCCCAGAGTGTGTGAGTTTGTGTTGTGGGGGGAGCCTATCCCAATGCCTCCGTAAGGACGATAATTATTATTGCACCAGAACCCCCCCACCCCCCCCAACTGTTGTAAAACCTAGTGTGTGTCCACAAGGCCCAACACCTCATCCAAATAAAGTTGAATATTGAACCATTGAGGTTTTTAATGTCTTGAGCAGATTATTAAACACACTAATGCTGGAGCTTTTCAATTCCAAGTGTGAGAAATAATGACTGGGAGTGAAGGATGGTTTAAGATGCCGAGGACATAGACTGTGATCAGATTTGCTTCATGCTTTGCGCTGAAAAGCATTTCACCCAAGCGTTTTGGAAACCGCTAGGCGAGGAACGGCAGCCATCTGACACCAGAATGCTACATTTGACACGTTGTTTTTAGCATTGAGTTAAGACCGATTTCTGTTGCAGGATCAACATTAATAATTAATTAATAACAATATTTTAAGTATATGAATCAGTATTTGCCAAAATACATCAATGCATACAGTCATTCACATCTTTATTAACACTTTTCCAGAATTGTGCATGTGAATTAATAAGAATCCAGTAAGGAAACAATTACAGTATTTGTTGGATTCGATTATAGTAAATGATATGTCCTGTTCATAGAGCAATGGAAAAAAAAAACTGCGGTACCTTGAGTATGCTATACTGATAGTAATGACAGACAGCTAGAAACAAACCAAAGATTTGAGGTATGTTTTTATCGCAGTATAAATATAGCAACATGAGACAACACAAAATAATACTGATGCTGGTATAGAGGAAGTACCTCAAAACACTGCACATTACAGCAGCTTTCTCTTTGCTGTTTCTGGATGGAAGATGCCATATTGTAGCCGCTTTTAGCACAAAGGCTAATTCTTTGTTCGGTATTCAAAAGGGGGTCTTGGTTTATTGCATTATCAGTAAGCTAACTGAAGATTCAGACATACCAGTTGAATGTACCGCTTTGTGCATCATGCAAACAAATGTAACAATGAAATAGTTTACCTTTGTGTCTAGAAAATATATATTTACATTTATAAATAACTATTAAGAGTAGGATAGGAATACTGTCTCTAGTTTTTTTGGGATAAATGACTTTGCATAAAAGGACCACAAAAGGACAAGGACCACAAAGACAAACACCAACAAAAAGAAATGTAAGAAACTTGAGTCCATCCCTGCAACACGTGGTAATGGTCCCCTCTACAAATGAGGAGATCGACTCTCCGTTTTATGCAGGTGCAACTCCAGTGACAAGTTACCATTGTCCATCCCTTCTTTCTTGATTATTCCTCCATTATACCTTTTTTTGTTCTTGTACTTCCCTCCTCCTGCCCTGAGTCCCTCTGACCTCTAGCACAGCCAGGAGGTGGGCACCCACTGTGGCTCAGTGTCCAGCTTCTCTATCAGCCTGCGCAGCTCATGGAAAGCTGTATCTGGATCCATGTTCACGATGGCGGCGTCGAAGAGGTGGCCGAAGTTCTGCTCCATGTCCCGGGCCTTTTCGATCACCTCCTTCAGCTCCTCAGGCTGGACGCAGAAAACAGTGCAGAGATTCAAGGGGTGAGAGTACTTGAAATAAAAGCCTTTCTTCCACAATATCATACATGACATTTTACAAACAGCGTAAATCAGGCTGCTCTTGCTGATCACATATTTTTATGGCTGAAATATCATTTGGTAATGCACAGGAGATACCTTTGGTGTTTTCCCCTCCTTAGCCAGCAGGGTGCGCAGTCGTTCCTGAGAAGGGGGGGCGATGAAGATGACATAGGGCTTGAGGTTGGCGGACCTCAACATCCACAGCGACTGACAGGAGGAAGATCGGAGACGCATGACAAGTGGAAGAAAAGACCAAAACAAACAACACAGGGTTGACATTTATATCAAAACAACAATAAACAAATAACCATTTTAAAGCTGTGTGTCATGCAGAAGGGTTATCATGTTCCAAACCACAAAGCCAAAAATTACTATATTTTCCAAATCAATGATTACAGAATTTCCTCTATTTGTCTCTATGGGGATTAGGCCCAACACTCCATGTCTCCACGAGGCTTAAGGTTGGGTTCATCACCAACATTTAAGATGAAAATGATGATGCGTTCTGACTTTGACTTGGCCAAGAAGTACCACGAAGCATACAGAAGGTCGGTCCTACCCTGGTGTGCAGGCAGAGCAGACAGATGCGTCCAGAGTTGATAACGTGTCGGACCGAGTCGGTGCTGGTGCCGTACAGGTTTTTCTCATATTCCCCCGACTCGATGAACTTCCCTGAGGCCAGGTCGGCCTCAAAGACAGTCCGGCTCACGAAATGGTACTCGCGCCCATTCCTCTCGTGTATCCTTGGGTTCCTGGTCGTGTCTAAGTCGTGACAGGGATAAGAGGAGTCAAATTTGACTTGATGTGCCAATACTACAGACCGAATGGCACCTGAATCCTTCACACAAAGAACCATGAGTCCGTTTAAGTTTTCAGTTTTCTATTTCTCACTATCTAAAGACTGGACATTTGAGTGTTTTGTGCAGTCACGGTTAAAGCTGCTGATGTATAAAATTTACATGCCAAATGATTTGGTTTATGTTTTAAAACAGAGTTAGACCGTTCCTCATCTGAAATATTCAATTGTCGATGAGTGTTAAACCTCACCGAGAGCCCTTGTTTTAACACTGATGGGACTTACGTGGCACAGCGCCGGCAAACTTATCCGGTTCTATGGACAGGAGCCTCCGACGCAGCTCATCTTGCCCGCTGTTTCGGAGGACTAATCAGAGCGATGGGACGCTTACGATTGGCCGGCTGGTGGTAGAGGGCCATCTCCTCATAGGTCAGGATGTCATCGTAGTCTGACAAGAGAATTTGGTAGGCGTTAATCAAGTTGCTCAAGTGTCCCTGAGCAAGATGCCGAATCCCTACCAGCTGACCCCGAGAGAAAAGAGAATTCCTCCATTGGGTTCAATAAAGTATCCCATTACATAATAATTCCTGTGCGTGTTTATTCATTTGCTGTGCACACATGCTCTTTTTCATCATATTCATAGTTACACACATTCACCCATGGGAGCTGCCCATTACAAACTCGACTTCCACCGGTCGCCCCGAGCAGCTCCACCAGAGCAGTGTGTATGTATGTGTGTGTGTGTGTGTGTGTGTGTGTGTAAACCAATAACACAGCAGGTTCCCTGAAGCTATTTAGACACCTGCTGGGCACCTGTTTCAGGACAGGACTTGTCTGACTTGTGACACACCAAGTCTGGACAAGCTGCCGTGAGAACCACAAGACTTATCCAGCTAGAGTGCAGAGACAGACAATGAGCTAGACAGTTTTTTTTTTAACCTTTATATATATATAGCCTTGTTTAACACTCACTGGGGGCAGATTAGGGGTTAAATTGCATTCTGGATAGTCTAACTGGCAACCCTCTGGTCGCACAGCCTCTTCTCTAACCTTTAAACTGCTGTCGAGAGAGACGGAGAATTAAAAAAAAAGAGTCTTACCAGTATTTCTGTTAAAGTTGTACAGGTTCTTCTTCCTCTGTTTCTTGTTCTTCTTTACATACCAAAGCTTCCCTGGTGCAATGACAAGCGGAAAGGATTTAGCTTTAAAAGGGGGATTATCATTTCACTTTGCTACGACACCCCGGGCACTGCAAACTCTATTTTTGTCAGTGTCAGTGTGCGGATGCAAAATGTTTGAGTTTGCAAATCATATCTCATATTTTGAACACACAAAGAACCTGTGTGTGAGTGTGTGTTTGCGTTGAGTGTTTCAACATTATCCTCTTACCTTGGTGCTCCCGACTCCTGTCTGTCATAGTTTTCTTCAGGGTCTCTCTCTGTTGCTGGAAACATTTCCCTGGGAAAGGGAACAGCAAGAAGAGCCTGATGAGTAATCTAACCTTATTTTCTTAAATTGATGTGAATATTTGGTCAGTGTTCATCTATGCTGAGGGACAATATGACACGCAGGTCTCGACACTGCATGAAAATGATTCTTCAGAACAACAATATCACATTTTGTGAAACGACAGTGAGGCTACATCAAATATGTAGTCATGTGCAGTCAGGATGGATGGTTTTTAAATTTAGACTTTCCTTTTTTAGACCTGTACATTTTCAAATTCATTTTCCAATCTTTCTAAACCTGCCTATTGGAAAGTAGCTAGCATACTGCAAAATTAGGTGACGTTTGCTAGCAATATCTCCTTGTGGTTGTAGTTATACCCTACAATAAATCATATATTGATATTTGACCTTGGGCTGATTCATACCTGGAATGAGTCCCGCGAGTGGCTGGTTGTCCTCGTCGCCATCCCTGTAAGCCTGCCACCAGTTGGGGTCATCCTGACTGATGACGTGGAGGATGTCTCCCTTCTGGAAGGACAAGCCCAGCTCCCGACACGGCACGAAGGGGTCATCAGAGGGGTCGTAGTCAAAGTAGGCTCGCACATGCATCTGAGGAAAGGATTTACAATGTCAAGGTTGGCGTCGCATGCATGCAGACGTGCATTCTCGTACACACACGCACATGATTAAGAGACTTACCACAGTCTGTCTGTGCACGGGAGGTTTTGTCTGAGAGCTTGGGATGAGGAGGAAGGTCAGAGTGCCGTGCATGTGTTGCTGAAGAGAAGAGGAGATCAAGTCACACAGACATCAGTGGAATCCTCATGGTTTTATATAGGAGGGAAAGTCACCCTGTCACCCTCCGGTGGTTACGTTCAAGTTCACGGAGAAACGGCCTGATTTCTCCATAGGGAAGAAATCCTTTGGCCTGATGAAGTTTGTTTTATTGCAATGAACTTTAATGTTTGTTATAGAATATAACCTGATCTACTCAAAAACAACTGCTCTGGGATTCATCACATATAATGTCTGTATTTGTCAATGGTAAAATGAATGGAAATTTTCTCAGGAATGGATGCCACACGGGCGTTAGTTGTCCCTCCCCCCTAAATTAACGGATATAGTTAAATCAAGATCTTTTCAGACTTTTCAAGCTCCCACATATATCCTATAATTGAGATAATTTCTTATATATTAAAGTATAGAGAAATTAAACTATTACTAATTTAGCTGGGGACCCCCTGAAACTCCTCAAGGACCCCTGGGTGTTCCTGGAACCCACTTTGGGAACCCCTGGTCTTCACTATGGGATTCATTGCTCTGTTACCAGTAAGTCGTGGACGTCGTTGACGTGTTTCCCACGGACGGGAATCCCGTTGATCTCCAGAATCTCGTCCCCCTCGACGAGGAGACCGCTCCGCTCTGCCGCCCCGCCTTTCACCACGCGACTCACCACCACACTCTCCATGTCGTTACGTACCGTTGCACCCTGATGGCCGCATGCATGCACACACAAACACACACACACACACACACACACACACACACACACACACACACACACACAGAGAGAGACACATGCACGCACAAATGGATACACACATTTGCACATGCACAAACAAGGCTTTGCTTATAAAACCAAAAGGGTCTTCTGTCCATCTCTTGGTTGAAATTAGCACCTTTTTACATGCTGGCATTTTATTGATGCTATTTGTGTGTCGTTTATTTGATTTACTTTAACTGCTTTACACGTTTTATTTTTGTGAAGCACTTTGTAACCTCAGGTTTGAAAAGTGCGATATAAAGATTTTCTTACTTACTGCACGTTTGAGTGCCTATAATCCAGTCATGCTATATATTTGTAAGCATTTACCAAAAGCAAACATTTATTGGATTTCTAATTTGTTTCCAAATTAGAGCAAACTGCATTAACTGTGAAAGTTGAGGAGTATGTTAAAATGCTGTTTTCACTGGATTTCAAACTGATATCAAATAGCTTTAAATGAAACGGCTGTGAAACAAACATATAAAACACTATGGATAGATAAAGATATACATATAGTATATAGTTATAGATATATAAGCACACACGCACACACACACACTGACCATACACCGTAGAGGATGACCGATATAGTTATGACAGTCGTGTAGATATGAGAGGCTCAATAAGACGTCTCACCAGTGGAATGTCATGAGCCTTCTCCAGCCGCACCAGTTTAACCGTCTCTCCCAGGTACTGGGTCACACTCTCCATCTCTGTCTCCATTTCCTGCACCGCCACACTGTCATGGGCCTGCATCAGGGCCTGCCACATAAAACAAACACATACGTACACACATATGTACATATAGAAATGGTACAAACACATGAGGGACCAAAACAAAGATAGGAATAATGGATGAGGCAGAGTGAGAAAACGAGAATAGGTGAATGGCTTGTGATTCTGTTTGAATTTGCTTTTATATGTAGCAGCTATTGTTTGCATGAAAAGAAAGGGATCATACATCTTGTACCAGTAGAACACAGTTTCAGACAGATTCTGCATGGTTTATAATACAGCATGCATCCCTCAATTGGTGTAACCAATACACTAGTTGGTGTAAAATGATGAAAGACAGGTGATACCAAACAAGTTTCCAAATCTCCTTGCTTTAACGCGCACCTGCTACCGAAAGCCAACCCACCCTCCGTCTCTTTAACGAGAACAGTCAGCAAACTCCACCTCTAAGCCAGAAATAATACAAAGATTACTCCTTCACTTCATTTAACGTGACAAGCGCTCCGTACTCTGCAATTAATAACCGTCGGCCCAAATTAGTTTCTCTATCCAGCAACACGGGGGACCTGCGGGAGCGGATGCCGGGCTAAACTTTGGCGTTCACACAATCCATCTTAATCTCCCCGTGCATTTAGGAGTCAGGATCCACTGCCATCCATCATCAAACACCTTTGGCTTCCCTGCTTGCGCCAACAAGGAAACTGTCCCCCCAGAAAACAGGGAAGGAAAGAAGGGTGGCCTTAAGGGGTTACTGCCTCCTCTCACACTTGCAGCTGTCGCCACTACTTTTGTGAGTATGGTTGTTGCCTGTACATAGTACAGGGTCAGTCGCCTGGGGCCAGAGGGGAGCGCCAGGTTCCACACAGAGGAAAAACAGAGATAATCCACCCCCCCTTTGTGCCGCAACTCAGGCTCGCATCACACCGCCTCCGCTGGCTAATTGGATCCGACTCTGTGGAGGGGTTAACGGGCCAACGGAGGCCGATCACAAGTGTAACACCAGATCCACAAAGGTCCTATGTCAGGACACTGCATGGCCCCTCACCTAGCTTAGTTTCTAGTAGATGGCAGGGAACTTATCAGGACTCCCTGGTTGTGACAAATCACTGATTATGTGTATTACAATGAATGAAGTAAAAGGCACCAGAGCTTGAAGTGTAAGTGGTATAAACTAAAGTTCTGATAGTGAGACTATGTTTTTCTAGAGATGAACAACGAATGGGCAATAAATAAAAGATAGTCAGGTGTCCAGTGTTTAAGGTGTCACAGAGGATATATCCAATCAACTTGCATTTTGACTGCTGTGTATGTTTTTCACATGTAAAAAATGTTTCATCAAAGACGGGAGCAAAAGGAACGTATCAGAGGAACCTTGTACGAGTCCAGTTAGTCCGCTGTGCCAACAGCAGCCATATGATCGTTAATCAAAAGGTCATAGCTAATTTAAACTGAGCTAAATTCAACCCGACGCACATTAGCTGTCCAAACAAGTGGACAAAGGGACACACCAACAATTACATATCCCCCTAAAACCTGGATTAAATTTTTAATTACACCCACTTCTACATATTCATGTTTTGATTCATGGTCAATACCCTTTAAATTCAGTCTAGATTATAATAGAATGTGTCTAAATCCTCATGTATCAAATTATGCTATGGAACGACAGGCCTGAAAGGACTGTTTCTTTAAAACAGTGGGCCTGGGCTGAAGCCCTGTGTAAGCAGGCACTTGCCCTGCTAAAGTGTCCTGAAGACACTGAATCCCTAACAAGACACCGAATCCCTAACATCACCTTGTGACCTCCTTGATTGAAATGCCTGCTCTCTCTCTCACTTCCGCTCTCTCTCTCTATCTGTCACTCTCTCCTGATGTGTACTGTATCATGGTGAAGTGGACAATTACTTTCAACCAAGTCTATTAGAGGGTAACAGGGTGGAGTAGTGAGTACAGACACCATCTTTCAACTGGAGGACCCGAGTTAAAGCCCTCATGTCAGCAAGCATCCATCCTGCTGAAGTGTCCTGAAACAAGACACTGACTCCCTACCCGTTCCAGGGGTGCTGCTCTGTAGCTGACCCTGACCCGGTGTATAACATTCATTATGCCAGCTTAGAAATAAAAATACAGTTGGCCTATAAGACGCTGACTGAAACACACTGGTGTTGTCTTAAGATGATAATGTGGGTTCAGGGTGAGACCCTGCTGCCAAGCAAGATGACATCTGACCTGGAGATGAGGATTGGTGAGCAGAGCTCTGAGCTCCAACCCCTCCTTCTGTTGGCTGGACTGGAGAATCCCCTGTACCTGGACACAAACACAGACAAAGAAGGGTATGGGAAGGTAAGCAGTAGAAGACAGAAGACAGGCTGACTACCGGTTTCTGTGGGTTCAATTTAAGACTTTTTAACACAATTTTAATGGAAATTCAAACAATATTTAAGACCCCCAAAATAAACCAGAGGAGTAAAACAAGAGGCACTTGAGCTGCCTCATGGGCATAAAAACAGAGATACTCAAAGACTCAAAGGCAACATTTAGCCTTCTATCTTAGTGATATATGACTTATTCTCCAGCTATTATAGTCTACTTTATTAAATCCCTTTTGTGAAACATCATAAATGACATTCCTTTTGCAAAATGTGTTGTTTAAATACATACAGTGTATTAATTGATTGATTGGTGGACTGTGCATGACATAAAGAGATAATAGCAGGAAGAGGAGCCAGTGAAGCAGGATGATCTTGTTTTGCCTGTGTTGATGCAGTGGCCTCATGAGTGAGTTGAAGCATTCCATCGAGATGAACACTTGAGTCAGATGAAGGTTTTGTTAATGTGTAATTGTATCAAGGCCATACACCAAACTGTAAACATCCCTGTCCTAACAATCCTGTTGCTGGTCAACTCCAAATTATACCCACTAAAGATAAGATTTGGCATTCTCAAGGGATTCTGGAGAAAAATGACACGCACACACACACACACACACACACACACACACACACACACACACACACACACACACACACGTACACACAGTAGTAGTTGGCTACTCGCTAATAAGTAACACTGGAGTTTCACATTCCAGACAGGGAAGCGCTCAGTATTCACTCTACTGTAAAGGGACTTGTTAAGTGCCGGCTGTTGCACTTGGAAAATAATAACACAATCCAAAATACAGAATTCACTTTCTCTGTGTGTGTTTACAGATGAATGCTCGACGTGCTGGGTGCAACTTGAGGAGGGTTGTAAATGCAGACTTACAACACACACTCTCCTTTCTAAATAAGTCTCTTTCTAGCCGTGACTTTTCAGACCTTCAACACGTCTCTATTTCTCCTCCCCTCTGTGCTGCAGTTTTACTTTTATTTGTTGTTATTATCTGACAAAAGGAAGCCATTTTTGTGGCCTAGGTTGCTTTCTGCTTCTCTGTCCTTCTGCCTCTCCCTCTCCTTCGTCTCCTGTTTGGAGCTTAGTCCACCCATTACACTAATCGAAGCTCTCACTAACAAGGTGACGCACTTCCCCCTCCCCCCAGCAGCGCTGTGACTCGGCCCACGCTGCTGTAAGCTGTTGTAAGAGTTTCTTTTTCTGGCCGCCCAGATCCTGGCCCCCTTGCTGCAGTGTGCCGCCCTGCTCTGCCAGCCAGGGGCTGCTGGGAGATAAGCCTGCCCAAGGGCCAATCCAGTGTCACACAGCACAGCAACTTAGTTTGGACACACTGCAGCTCAAACTATTTTGCCTTGTTAAGCGCTTCGGGAGCCGTGCCCGGTTGGTGAGCGTACACATTGATTTACTGTACACCGGAAGATGCCATGTGCTGGAGTCTGTGAAGGAAAAGAGATCATCTCACCAAGGCTCACCATCTTAAAATGTCAACGCTGGAACAGCAATTCTGTAGCAGCGCGGCTTGGTGCCCCTTGAATGAAATCTGCACAGCTCAAAGCAGCCTGTTCATCAAAACAAGGTTGACTCTTACACATCTAGCCATCAGCAAAAATCATACTGCGCCACTCTCACACTGAAAAGCCTGTATTACATTCTTTCATGTTACACAGATCAGAAGTTGACACTAATCCTAATGAAGTGCCTATTGTGGGAGTAACCTGTCACAGATGTATAGTGCTTTTACCTAATTCATAGCAAAATAGAACGGTTCCTGTCTCGCTCTAAGGGGACGGGGGCCTGTGTGACAGGCTGCATTTGAACACTCGGCTTGCAGAGGCTCTGCTCTGAGGGGACACAAGTCAATTACTGTCACTTTGCTTCGGTAGAGAGCGGCTGGCTTGTGTTTTGTCAACGAGGGAGTCAGGTGTGGCAGATTCACACCTACTCAGACGTGAAGACTGAGATGGTTTCCTGCTCTCTGTCACTCTCGGCACTGAGGCCCGGGAGACAGCACTGTCAGCTGTTATTGAGACAGGAAACAGCAGCTGGTGGATGGGGAAATCAAATAAACACGCCACTGTGAAGTATTCGATATTTGGAAACCAGCGGAATATCCTTTCCCGTCCATCTAAAATGTAGTAGTATCTCCCTTTTGCACTCCTCTATCAGCTCTCTTCCCCCTCGTCTTGCTATCCTAATTCTCCTCTCTTCTTCCTCCCCCCAAAACAAACTATCCTACACCTCCTTCCACTTTTTCTCAGGTTCCCCAATTTTCATGTGTAGCCTGGATCCAACCCCACGCTTCATTTTTGTTTTCACTAATCTCCACTTTGTTAAACACATAGCTTTGGACTGGCATGGCTGTCTTCGGGGCTGCTTCGTTGAACTAATCATCATCTTGAGCAAAAATATGCCAACGCAGCGCCTAGATCATTCAGTCACAGTTGCAAAGAGTTGCTTTACTCATGCAGGTACTTGTAAACACAGGCTACCAGTGTCCAACCCACAAATTGGCAAGTGCAGCCAGAATGCTCTATGGCTGTAAACTGCCTCCTCAGAGGAAACCACTGCCAGTTCCTTGAAGCGCTGAATTAAAATGGTCATGTGGTTTACGAGTAGGTGCAAATAAAAATGAAAATGAGTGATGCATTGAGCTGGGTCCAAGCAAGCTCATTTTACCTGATTCAGCTGGAGTTGGAGCAGTAAGTAATAAAAACACACACATTTACTAAACTAAAAGACCCCACTGTATAAAATTAGTTAGGTACTACGGCTGCTATAACACCACTAAAGTTCCCACTGTGGCCCTGATGTAAAATTCCATGATTTTTCCATGAAGTCGGAACACTTCCAGGTCCTAAAAATGTTATTCCTCCTTGAGTTTTAGTTGTTTTTCAGTTCTAAGGGATCATCTGGTTTCCACTACAGTTGGGCTTGCTGTGGAAAAAAACAGCTGAAAACCACCATCTAATGCAATGAATGTGTGAAAGAGAATTTATCAAATTCCCTGACTTTTCCTGTCTGAAATATACTGCTCCTCTATAAATTCCACGATATTCCTGAAACTCATGACAAGTGGGAACCCCTGCACTACTGCTGCATGATGTGTACCTCCTGGCAGAGGCCCTGTGCCTGGGCCGTGAGGGGCGAGGTGGGGCCAACGCGGCTCATCTGCTGGGCCACAGCACTGTGGATGGTGTAGGCATTCCTGAAGTCCTCCCTGGTGAGCAGCTGCAGGACCAGCTCCGCATCCTGCTGGCTCTGGGTGTCAGTCAGGCAGCGCTGCACCCACTTCAGAGCCTGCAGCAACTCCTCCAGTTCTGAGAAAGAGACGGAGACGGAGAGGAAGATTAGGACGCCGATAATGTTACAGAGACGCAGACCAAAAGATAGAGGCAAGGAGACAGAGGGAGAACAAGACACGGAGAATGAGAGGGACAGAGGCTATGGTTACACTTGTCATCTCAATGCGATTTCTGAGATCTGATAAAAGATCATGAAGATTTAATGAGCTTACATTGCTGTTTGTCCACACTTGGCTGCTATGCATCTCCTATGGCTGTATTTATTTAAAGCTGCACTAGATTTGTATGTAAAAATACTTATTGAGGCCCCATTGTTTTACCCTTTTTGTCTCAATGAAATTCTGGTGTCAGGTATATATTTTTATTCAACAAAATATTAAACTAAATAAATCAATGCTAACAAAAAAATACTTTGCTCACTCATTGCTATGAAATTGTGCTCAGCCACAATTGTGTCTTGTGCACTCAAAGTAACCAAAATGAGGGCATGAGGTCTATCTCCTACACACTCAATACCATCTCGTGCCCTCAATATAATATCATGGCTTGAAAGTATATATTTTATTCTCATGCTGCCACTCACAGGCTCATCAGTCCAGAGTTGGGACTAGGACACTAACCAGAGCAAAAGGTGGGCAGCCCTGAAAACACACTACCCTCCTCCGCTAATGACCTCTGCTCAGCCCCCTCACCAGTCATTGTTCTGACTCCTTTGTTTCACAGAATTGTTGTGAAAGTTCCCAGCAGCCTATTCTTCTCTGAGCTCACTCCTCCTCCTCTTTTTTTTAACATCCCCTCGTCCTTCCCTCCCCCTTTTGACCCCTCCACTCCCCCCTCCACCCCTCCTTCTCTGAACTCACCAGCTACTGGATCCTGGGAGTGTGTATCTTTGGTGGCCGAGGACTTCTCCTTCCCCTCAAAGGTGGGGTTGTCGATGCCCACCTTGGGGTTCTGGGACAGCTTCTTGAGCCTCAGCGAGGCATTGGGGTCAATGTCGCGCTTCGCCCTGCCCTCCTCTTCCCTCCTCTTCCTCAGCTCCTCCTGGTATTGCTGGATCCTATCCATTTGGGCGCTGCAGCGTGGGGGTTTGAAGAGGCTGCTTTCCTGCCCGGGACAGTCCACAGCTCTCTCCCTGTGGGGCATGGCCTGGCTGAGGCCTGAACCAATGCCTGGACCAGAGTTTGAGTCCTCTTGCACATAGCCGTTCATATGGGAGGTGATCATCCCTGCAGCAGCACTGTACAGCTCAACCCACCCCAGCGTGTGTTGAGATCTGCTCGAGTGCTACGAGGAACTGGCGCAGAGACTCCTCGTTTCAGGGGCCATAGCACACCAGCAGAAGATGTAGTCCTTTTTGTTCTTTCTGTGGTCTGTCCTCCTGGAACACAATGAGACGATTAACATGGATTTTCACCTTTTATTGTCACTGTCACTTTCATCACATTCTCAGGAAACCAAAGACAAAATAATTCCAAGATGAGATACCTGCCATTTTGGCACGTATTCTAACAAAGTGATTGATAGCTTGGTAGGTAACTTACATCGTTACACACTGACACACGTTTACAGACTGGATCCGTTATCTTTTAGAACAACTGAATGATGAACCTCAGGTAATGACTTTTTTCAAAAATGAACTCTCTACTTGTTGTGTCAAAGAAGATTACCGCCATTATTACAACAGCCACAGCCTCTGTCATACCAATGTCGTTTTAAATGTTGATACAATTTGGCCTGTAGTAGCTTGTTAACAATCTGACAATCACTATCTCTGTCTCAATCAATCTAAATCAGGTAGTGTGATGAGTAATCTGTGTTCTTAAAGCCTTTAAACACCAAGAAGAAGGCACAGTGCCCAAATGCATTGGAGTTATTTGATATTTCAATATCTATTGAATAAAGGCTATATCATGTTTAGCCCTGGATATATATATCAGAAATAGAATTTTTCACATTTATTTACTTCCTTAAAGCTCCTGCCTCCTCCCTCCAGGGCACCTTTCATCTATCACACCATTAATCTAACTCCTAACATGGAAAGCTCTCTGGCCTCATTCATCTGCAATCCCTTAAATTCAGCCTCATCCAGCAGCCCTCTGCTTGAGTACTCCTGCCCCCAATGGCCTTTGGCCACTTCCTCATCAAATGCTTCATCCCTAGTTCTCGAAGAAAAAAATCTATGTGTAGCCTATATGCCAGCGTGGATGTAAATAATGATATTGCATTTGAATGTGATGCATGACACACAACTACTACTACATGATCTATCATTGCTGTGGTTTACAATCTATTTTAAGGACGCTACTTGTATTAATCTGGATTAGCAGATTATTTGACTATTAGATGTTCGCTCTGGGCTTATATTAGTTCAGTTTGGAAAAAAAGAGTTTTATTAAAAAAATAAAATACATTTTGCAAAAAGGCAGACACTGAGTGAAGAAGAGTGAAGGTGCTCTGTGCAGGCCACAAAAGGAAGATACAGTACCAGTCAAAAGTTTGGACACACCTGTTTTTGTTTCTCATGATCTTAAAGACATTTTGATATGTAAAGGCTTGATGCTTAAATGCTTGAAATTTTCTTAGACAAATAGAGAAGTTGATGCCTGTGTATGAATTTATTTTCAAAACTTACATTTTAATTAAATTGAAATGCACCCCCAACAAGTAGTTTTCATTTAGACTTTAGAGGTGGAGAATGTTGAACCACAATGATTAAATCATCATTTTAAACACTCACATAGTGATTGTGGCCTTTAAAAGTTAATTTGTGGAATTTCTTTGCTTGTTAATGCCAAAGGGTTTCTACTTTGAAGAATCTAAAATATAAGATAATTTTAAAAAAAATAAATTAAATTTTGGTCACTGCATAATTCCTTTTGTGTTATTTCACAGTTTTGATGACTTTACTATTATTGTAAAATAGTGGAAAATTGTAAAAATAAAGAAAAACCCTTTCTATGAGTAAGTGTGTCCAAACCTTTGACTGGTACTGTACATATTTAGGAAGCCATCAGCATGTCTTCATCTTTCACATAATGACTTTAGCTTTAGCTTGAACATTTGTTCAAATACCAAGGAAGTAGTAGCAGTTTACAATTTAAACTGACCTGTTTAATACCAAACACCATTGAGTATGTATAGAGAAAAACCTTGAAGTATCATGAGGATAAATCAGGCATTGCCACTAACCTTTGAGGGTCCTGTCATGTAGTCAGTAATACACTTGTTTCACCTACCACCACATGGTAGCCCTCCCCCTTCTCCCTACGTCCCACAGCTAATCATGTCTGGCAGGTCTATCCCCCAGCTCCTGGTCCAATCTCCCAAACCCCTCCCCTGCAGTAGCATTTAGCTCCGTTTAGAGTGGCAGTGCATGGCTGACAAACAGCAGAGACAGCCAGCAGGCCATCTGTTTCCTGTGGGCTTAATTAAGCCTGGGATCTCCTGCTCTACTCTGGCTCAGTGGCTGCAACAGCACTGCGAGGGATGCTGGGAAGGGACAGAGCTACCTGGGTAGCGTGAAGATGGATGGACACATGGTGGCGTGCACACACACACCCACCCAGCCAGCCAGCCAGCCAGCCAGCCAGCCAGCCAGCCAGCCAGCCAGCCAGCCAGCCAGCCAGCCAGCCAGCCAAACTCACAGACACAAACCCACAGTGAAAAACAACCAGTCCGAGGGCCTTTGAACATGTGTGACTGTACATGGTAAAGCCAAATGCAAAACAATTACAAATTGACAATCACAGGAAAGGTATACTACCCTGACTGACTGATTGAGAAGGGCTTGGTAAGAGATGGAAGAACACAAGTACAAATTGAAGACGACTCAATAGAGGTCTCACTTGGGAAAATTGGGAGCAAGTTTGGTGTTAGTTCCTCTACTCCATGCTGCTGAGATACTTGTCCTGCAGACCCACTACTTAAATGTAGTTGCAGTTGCAGTTGCTGAACACCTGTTGCCTCAGACATCAGTTATCAACAGTGAAGTAGTGGTAAATAAAAAGGTGGATAAACTATGACCTCTAGCTGGTCCACCACGTTATATTTTCAGAAAAGCACCAATTTATGCTTATTTCCCTTATCCTGGTATAATTTACATCAGCATCCACTACTTACTCTGATGTATACCCAGAATTAATCTCAGATTTATGTCAGTCTAAAAAGGTGGGGAAACTTTATTCAGCAAATAAAAAAAGTGGTTAAACTTGAATGGGATTACCCTCCGCTACATCTCTGGGTTATAATTACATGTATACCAAGAGGGTGGAAATAGTAAATGTTCTCTTTCATTAGTCATGGGTCCGTGGTTTACAAACTAGCGGGTTACATGGCTGGCTTGGCTTGAGGTGAGGTGAGGTAAGACAGGCCCCTTGTACTTTAATAATAGTCGATGTAAAACCCCCACTGTAGGTCAACAGCAACGCAGTCACTTATTATATTTAGACCTAACTGTCCGTTATGCCCAATATTGTTAAAGAGCAACGGTTTAACTTAGCAATTTAGTGTAACACTGATACTAACACTGGCAACAACAGGGTTATACGGGATAAAAGGGCACATTTATAAATTGGACCCAGTTGGCTGTGTTGGAACAATATCTGTTTTCAATTCTGATGTGTATTAATTCAAAGATATAAAGTAGCGTAGCTGTACACAACACAGTAACGTTAGCCTGATGACGACTAACGTCAGGAAGTTACTGCGTAGCTTAACGGTAACTACCCTGTAATAGCCAAGACTTCGGACCACTTCAAACGGTCAAACTATTACTACCGCTAGACAAAGTATGCTCACCGCTTCAAAGAGAGCTGGTTGGGTTTGGAGAAGAGGTGGGTATTCCGTTATTATCCAACGTTTCGGAAATGTATTATTCACAGACGTAAGGTTGGTGAGAGCGTGCGGTTTCCCTCCGTCTGTCTTCACATGACCGTGCTCAGCCTCCGTGAGTTGGGACAGGGACCGTCGCGACTCTTATAGCCATTGCTGTGAAACTGCGCCTGGTGTTTTGCGTCGTCTCCTTGGCAACACTGCGGCTCCACAGCGCCACCCCTCTATCAGGCAAACTGCTGACAGTGTTTTCCATGCTGCACCCTTGGCAACGTTGACATACTGTGCTTTAAAGATACTGATAATATAATTTTCTTCCTTCCAATATTTTCCAATATAGTGGTTCCAATAAAGTGTGAGTGCAGAGAATAAATTACAAACCAAGCCAATTCTTGATGGTTGATATGGGACATAACAGGCAGTAGGCATAACAGGCAGACAGACACGCACACACGCGCGCACACACACACACACACACACACACACACACACACACACACACACACACACACACACACACACACACACACACACACACACACACACACACACACACAGACTTGGGAGCAGGGTCAGCCAGCTATTGCAGTACAGCTAGAGGAGAAATATTTCACTCAAAGATGCAACCCATTATTATGGGTTCAGTACGGTATTAATGGAAATGGAGCTATTATCCTTATTATTATTATTATTCTGAGACAAAATACTTGGAAAAGCTCTTGTCTTGTTCTAGCCTGCCCATCCCTGCCAGTCCTAAAACATAGACTAAAAAGTACATTAATCTTCTTACTGATCCCATAATATTTAACATATTATATCCATATTCACATAGATGTATTTAACTGACTAGGTTCTAGTCACAGACCTGCTAATCATCGCCACTAATAGGATCTACTGTCATTTCACCTTGCAGAGCAGAACAGAAACTGTCTAATCTCATGCTGCCTCAGAAGTATCTTCACCAAAGCTTGAAGCTGCCTTTTTTCCCACTGTATTTTCTATTAGGGTAATCCTTTCTGACACCTCCGTGCTTAACCTCTTTTCCTCATTAGGCCCTCTCCTGCCAGCGCCCGATCATCGGATTCTTAAATACTTACCATACTGGAAAGAGACAGACAGAAAGACGTACTTTGTCAGGATTCATTTCAATGAACTTTACTTTTTTTTTAATTTAGTTTTTCCAAAGAAGGGTTTTGCCTACTTCACGTTCATACTATTACACACATTCACACCTGGGCGCTGTATTCTACCATTGGCCACTGAACATCACGGGTTAGGTGGCTTACTCATAGGGAGGGGAGACAATTCATTCAAAATCCATCCACTTCTCTAACCTTTGATCTCCTGTACCCAAACCTTTAGGTCAGCACATTGGTGTACCAAAGAAGAAAATCACTTTTTTTTTTCTTTAGATATATTTTATTAAAAAAGGAAACCCAACAAGAACTTTTTACATAATGATCAAGGATTTTTATTATCTTAGTCTCTTTCATCAGTTTCATATCATTACAGAAAATGTTATAGTACAGCGTTGTTCAATGTCTCCTCATTGCTTAATAATTTCCTTAGGAGTGCTGGTCACATATATCTGTACAATATGGTTCTCATTTTTTCTGTACATTTTTTGTGAAGTTGGTTAAAAAGGCTGTCAGCACTTAAAGAAGCTGTTTCTTTTCTTTCTTTTTTTTTTTTTTCAATAGTTGATCAAATAAAAGATTATTTTCCCAGGTTCAGCCCGCCCCTGGGGGGGGGTTGGGGGCAGAGTTTACACCCGGTCACCGTGAATATAAGGAAGCTTCAGGGTCTGGGCAGACTGGGGTGTGCCCCCCCCCTCCCAGCATCACCTCTTCCCTGCCCAGGCATTTGGCACTGCGCACATAAACAAGACTCACAAGATAAACAACAAGCAAAGCTCTTTGTGAAGCCATTATGATGCATACTAATGAGAGAAAAACAGAAGTGTCACCTTGACGGGCACTCAAAAGTGGAAGTGGCCTAGATGTGCCCCCCTCTTCCTCTTAGCCGAGCACCGTGGGAAATCTGGAGTCTTCCTCAATGTTTTCTTCATTTTCAAAAAACAGATTTTTTTTTTGAGATATTTTTTTTCCACTAAAGATGAGAAAATAATAATTTTCTTTTTTGTCCTGGCAGGCACCTACAGCTGTCTATTAAAATGCTACTGCTATAGATAAGGTCTAGCATTGAACACACAAAGCAATTGCAATGAAAGGAACGAAGTTGCCTTAATATAATAATGATAATAATAAGAATAATGATAATAATAAGAAGAATAATCATAATAATATATTACAGAATAAATCTCTTTTTATAATTAGATTTTTTCATTAAAAGTTATATTTTCTTTGTTTGAAATACTATAATCTTTTTAAAGTGATTTTTTTTCATATGTATCTAGGTTGTGATCAAGATGTTGACTATACCTCAACGTTATCCAAATCAATAAAAACTAGCTGTGCCGTTGCATATTACAGAATAGTCAATGATATGTGGACATGCACCGTGAACCACCCATTCCAACCCTCGCTATATGACGCCAACTCTCCGTCCCTCTATGATGACATCATAGCCGGCCGATGACCATAACGTCAACCACCTCGCCCTTGTGCAGCTCCACGTATTGCTCTGTTTTTGGAGGTAGCATCAGGAGCCCGTTAGCGCTGCGCATACTCATCAGCCTGCTGCTCACCTGGTTCCCTGCAGCAGGGAGAAAGGGAAGACAGAGGGGAGGGACAAAATACCTTTTAATCGGCATGGGGAAAGTCAAACCGTGAGAGTGAAAGTTTAACAAAACAACTGAGGCATTGAGGGTGAACCTGTAAAATTGGTGTTGTTTTGGTACCTGTGCTCTGTGCCCACGGCAGAGGCTCTTGGTGATGCCATGTCAGAATGCAGCGGTGGTACTCAGGGCGAGGGTCCAACTTCACATCACAAGACAACTGGAGAAAACCAAAGAGATGGAATGAGTCAATTCTTATCGTGTCTATGTGCCACCGAAGGATATTTGCCACCTGAGGCAACACACAGTATAGTCAACTGGATGAGATTATCTCCTTTTAACCAGGCCTGGGTCACATAGTACTTGCATGTAATGTAATGTAATGTAATGTAATGATGTTGCATGTAATGTCATTTAATGTAATGAGTTTGTTTTAACGTACTTGGAGTAGCAGGTTGGTGAGATAATTCGGTCACAGAAAAGTGTGTTAAATTGGCCTTCAAATACATTTCCTGTGATTGTCTACACTCTCTGGCACTCGTTGCATTGCGCTCTGTGGCAACCCCCTCCAATCTGGCACCAATGTGGGCTAAAACAAACTACAAAATGTTTTTAGGAATACTATTTGACCCGGGTCGGATTGCCATCTGCTGAGGGAAATTATTTGGCTACATTAGTGCTTTCAGTCCATCACTCCCACCACTAAGTGGCACTAATGTATTGGAGTTGATTCTATAATTGCTTTAAAACAGCAGATGAAGTACCGTCGTATTCTGGATGGAACCCATGATGGCAAGGGACCAGACTCCTGGCCTGATGATGCTAGGTGGGGACATAAGCTAGGTCTGCTGGGTTGCGCACGATATGATGAGTTCTCTCGCTCTAACGGTAGCCATAAATATTTATGACCGGGGAGTAGGCCTTCAGGGTCAAATGTGGGCCGTGATTGGTTCTTCTGCCAAGTCAGTCGTCAGAGCAAAACATGCCCATCATAAATATGCATCAAGCGGGGGGGGGGGGGGGGGGGGGTAATATCGATTCATGAGTTTACATACCAGGGACTGCAGCCATGCACTTTTGAACTTTTGTACAAACAGAACAAATCTTCCCAAGGTTCACAAATTCCTCACGACCACCCTGCATCTACATTCTTTGATAGACAGAGATGGGGGAATAGATGGGGTCTGATGTGCAAAGAGAGACGCCTCTTCTTTTTTTTTTCATTGACAAAACGCTGACATCACAGACTTTTCTCTAAGTAAAGCCTCAAGGGGTTGGAACTCGTCGTAATTTTCACCAAGACAGCTGATCGTAAGCCAAAGCTCAAACTTTAACCCTGAGACCTTATGCCGAGTGCTAACCTTAAACAAAGATGGAAAAACATTTTTTTTGTGATCATCAATACACGAAAATATAATGATTTCTTTTGACTTTGTGGCCAGAAAGGGAAAGCCCTCTGGCAGGGGGTGTCGATGGTGGCGTTGTGGGTCTACCCTCGCTTTGATGATGGTGGGCCTGGGGTCCAGAATCCCCTGCATCTTCCTCAAGGCGGGGATGACAAAGAGGTTACAGGTGACGACAGCGGACACGGGGTTTCCTAGGGCAGAAGGGACGGGCCGAAACAGAGAGAGAGAGAGAGAAGAAAGACGAGAGAGAGAGAGAGAGAGAGGAGAGAACAGGGGGTGAATAACATCTCTTCAAAAATATCGGGCTGATTCGCTCTTTCTCTCAACTTCACACACTACCTGGGAGGGCAAAGATAAGTTTGCGAGCACCGTCCAGGTCCAAGGTGGCGAATGTTGTTGGGAGACTGCAAAAGAAGGAGAATATTATATAAGTTGATTTTGATCTTGATGACAATTCATCCATTTATTCAGCAATCAGTGTGTCGTCTATTAAATCTATTCTTAAAACACATTAGGACAGATCCTTGCATATTATTTGTTTTCACCAATTTCATTCTATTGTATTTGCCTTCTTTTATTCTCATGAAAATCTGTTTTTAATTCACATCAAACATTTTTTGACTTCTAATATTCTTGACCTACTGTTTTGTAAACCAATTTCAAATATTACAGATGAATCAAGTTTATTCAAGTTCGTTATCTTACCCTGGTTTCATGAAAACACGACCAAAGTGGATCTGTGCATGAAGATCAATATCCAGCACCTGCTTAAGGTAGTCCTAAAAAAAGACACCGCAGAGACAATTACAAACGCTGTCGTCAACAACTCAAGATCACAAATGAGAAACAAAGAGAACAAGTGTTTTAGAAAGACTCAAAGGTGTCAAAAAGCATCAGACCTCAGTCAGAGAGGAAGTCTTTGTTGTGATCTACTCTTAGTAACAGATGGGTGGGTAGTACTATATTGGGACAATTCAGATAGTCGTGATTGAAAGTCTGGGAACCCCTTGTGCAATCATGGAAACTTTTACCATGCGATCCTTATATAATCAAAATGAAAATTTTCTAAAGTGAAATAAAGGATCTGTAATTGCCATTTTCATATTTTATTTTAGAAGGAATTGTGCAAGAAGTAAAATGTTTAAAGGCAATTGGTGCAGGTGCAAAAATGAGTGAACCTCCTCTTGCATTAGTTAAATCAAGTAGGTTGTAGAATCGGATAGGTAAATAATTGGTTAGGAAGTTAACCAATCAAAGATCGGATCTATGAGGAGGAGTTTGTGTGGCACTCCCATAAATACAGAACAGAAACCTGGTCAGTTTGGTGGAAGAAAAACACTATGCTGTGATCTAAGGAGACCTCAGAGGAGAGCATTTAACGCACCAGAGACTGTCTAGAAGTGGATGTACTTCTAAAATATCACCAAGAGCCACAAGAAAAACATTAAAACTGGTAAAAAAAACAACCCAAGAATAACATCCAGACATCTACAAGCCTCCATTGCTGCATCTGATGTCATTGTGCATCCGCCAACGAGAAGAAGAACACTGAATAGAAATGGATATGCCAGGAAGAACCTCAACTGTTTAAAAAGAATACAGCTGCCCGTCTTCAGTTTACCAGAGACCATCTGGACAAACCTGATTTCTGGAAATCTGTTCCCTGGTCAGATGAGTCCAAAATTGAACTGTTTGGTTGCAATCAAGAAATGTTTGGCATCAACCCCAAAACTGCCCACCATTAAAATAACCTTCTCCCTACGGTCAAGCATGGTGGGAGTGACATGGTCTGAGCTGTTTCTCTTCCTCTGGACGACTCGACATCATTAAGGGAACCATGAATTTTGAGGGAAACCAGAGAATTCATGCACAGAAGGTCAGATCATCAGTCTGAGAGTTGAGCCTGAGCTGAAAGTGGATGTTCAACAAGACCATGATCCTAGGAATTCAAGCGGATCTACCAAAGAACGGCTCAAGAAGAAGAAGTTTAGTGTTTTGGATTGGTCAAGTCAAAGTCCTGACATAAATCCCATAAATAAAGTGAGTTGCTGTCAGGACCTGAAGCAGCTGTTCATGTGAGACCTCAAACCTCACTGAGTTGGTCGAGTTCAGTAAGGAGAAGTGGGAGAAAATCACTCCAGGAAGACGAAGACACTGATCAGTGGCTCTAGGAGACGTTTACTTTAAAGTCATCATTGATAAAGAAGGTGATAAAGAAGGTGGCACAAGTTATTGAAGGAGTTCACATATTTTTGTTTTTATTAAATAAACAATGACATTATATCTAGTATATACTTCAGTAAATGTATTTGTGCATGTTCTTTATTTGAGATATCTCCATTAAGATTTGAGGTTTAGATATGGATTTTATAAGGTTAGTCCTCTATAGGGTTCACAAACTTTCAAGCGCGACCACAAGTTGCCAATAATAGAAATGTTTACTAAATTGGACTGGGCATTAGGGTAGCATAGCGAGCAGGGAGACTGTCCTTCAACCGGAGGGCCCGGGGTTCAAGCCCCAAAGTCACCAAGCGTCCGCCCTGACGAAGTGTCCTCGAAGACACTGAGGTCCAGGTTCACTAAGATTGCACTGCGTGAGCAATTGGCACATTTTCTCGCATCTCAGTTGCTTGATATAAGAGCGGAGAGTTTGTCTTATTTACTCAGAAATTCAAGCAAATCAAGTTGTGGTGCAAACATCCAACAAGGCTGGCACCATTACGCCTAAATTGGCTTTAATAATTGGAGGGTATAGGGAATAGTTTTTTTAAAATGTATTAGTATTTTATTTTAAATTGACAAATTAATCAACATGATACAATAAACAAGCAAAGAAAGGGAAAAGTATGGAAAAAGAAAACGTAATAATGAAATTAAAAAAAACCCTACAAATTCTCTGATCTGATTTGACTTTGTAGGATGGAAAACTCTCTCCCTTCCTTGCCTGACTAGCTCACAATGCCTGCGTCTTACAGCAACAATGGCAGCCATTCTGAATGGCCAGACCGACCACAAAGTCTTTATGTCACCTTTTAAAAGATCTTATATACGCTACAATAATTCTGAATTACAATTACTTTTATTATACTTTTTTTATTATTACTATTATGTGGGCAAATTAATATGATTTAAATGTTGTTTAATGGACGTTACCATGACAGACACACATTCTTTTCTTAATCAGCCCTATTAGGCAGCTTTCCACTCATTGGTTAGTGACTAGCATGGTATTCTAAATTGTTAAATATAAAGGTAGAGTGCACGCTCCTCCCTGCCCAATCCTTGAGTGAATCTGGGCCTGAATCCCTACCAGCTCCATAGGCGCTGTTCTGTAGCTGACCCTGACCTCTGACCTCCCGGTGCAGGGGGGCAAGAGAAAAGGATTTGGGGGATCAGTAGAGTATCCTGGAATAAAAATAAAACACTTTCCTATGACTGTCTAAACATTTTTGGCATTGTATATGTTTATCCTATGTGAACATCCCACCCATCTGGTATCTGGTATCGGGAAAGTCTGAAACAAACCATAAAAAGTAGAGGCAAATGTTTTTTGATTTAGGTCTGTGTGACATTTCACCCCGTAAAACCCAAGACTTTAATTCCCCCTCTCTACCACAAGGTGTCAGTGAACTAAAACACCATAACGTGTGTGTGTGTGTGTGTGTGTGTGTTTTGTGTGCCGTCATACCTTCTCACCCATAGACACTCCTCCTGAGGTGATGATGACATCAGCACGGCTGATCCCTTCATTCAGAGCGTTGAGAAGGTCATCAGGGCTGTGGGGTATACACACACACACACACACACACACACACACACACACACACACACACACACACACACACACACACACACACACGTTAACCACCATCTCACAGGAGAGGGAGAAATGGATGAAATGGAGGCAAAGGAAAATAGAGAGATAGTTTAGGAGAGGAGGAAGATGATGAAGACCAGGGGGACCCGAGGGGTGATGAGGAAGGAAATGAACATGGTTGAGGAAATATTAGATGGAGGATAGAAGTGACGGCGTACTTGTCTCCCACAATGCCTAGGTTGATGGTGGGGTAGCCGTGCTCCTGGATGGTGGCCAGCAAGGTGGAGCGATTGCTGTCCCTGATCTTCCCAGGATGGAGGTCGTCCTCTGGGTTCAGCAGCTACCACAAGACAGGAGAAGACATGGAGGATCTGATGCACTTGAATACTTAACACTTTTTACACTTTTCCTTCCTTCCTTGGATGCTAGGATTTAGGACAATACAATGGGTGTCAGAAGATCAGCACTATTTTAAATAATTTTACTATACTTCTCTGTGATTGACAACCTATCAGGCCCTATCCAAATACTTCCAAATACTTTCAAACAAAACTAAGAACTCTTTGCAAAATCAATTATTTGCAGGTCAGGTCAATACACTTAAAGTGCCAATCTGTAGTCACGGTATGGAGGTCATCCTCAGGCTTCAGCAGCTACTGGAGAGGCATAAAGTTTATGGCTGTTTATTTCATAAAGTTTATTATTTAGTGGTGGAATTTATGCAAAGAGCCTTGCAGCATCATGGATGCATTCAAATACTCCACAGATGGATCCTGTCCTCCCTCCTTCCTCAAAATAAAACCATACATCTTGACTTTGCTTTGATGAGGAAAAAAGTGGGGGAAGGCTACTGCTAGTCACAAATCAACATACTGTAATCTAATTTAGTATAATACATAAAGTATCTCTGCTTCTGATTGGCGATACCAACTATGCATGGGTATTTTTGTTTCCCTAAATCTGGATTTAACAATCCTAGTGTGTTGATTTTAAAAACTACAAGTTGAGGGATGGCTCTTACTGCCTCTACGCCTCTCAGGGGAGGGGTCTGAAGTGCAGCAGAATGCTAATGTTAGCATATTAACCAGTTAGCTAGTGAAATTTCAAAATCTGACAACATTTTCTGACAGGCATATTTGGTTCCTTTTTCGTGTTTTATACACCTTTTTTAGGTCTCCTTTCGAACCACTACTCGGCTAGTTAGCTAGCTATGTTAGCTAGCTTACTGCACAAAGCAAACAATGGCATTTTCTAGCACACAGCCCATCTGAAACTGTAAGGGTGCTTCCCTGTGCTTGCTTTCATCAGAAGTTTGTTCTCTCCAAGACAACTTGGGAGAACTTTCTCCTCAAGGACACAAGTATTACCTTAGTATTATTGGATTAGATATAGGGGTGCATCTAGCGTTCGGTGTAACGCAAAGCATGATGGAAAATTGAGTATCTACAAAAGTTCTTGTTTCTCCCTGTTTCTAAAAAAAAGAATGGTGCATAATCCAGAATATATAGGCATGGTTTGGCTTGTTTATGTCAAGGTGTATTTAATGTCAATTTTCTTTAAAGCCCAAAATGTGTATTTTTGTTATAGGTCAATATCCAAGAACATATGTGAATATACCCAAAATTTTGATGGTGAAATAAACATTTCTGCAGGTGCAAAGCGCTTGACAATGAGGAGACGAAGGAGCCTCCATCTAGTCCTCTTTACCAGACTTCCTCGAAGGAGATGGGAGGACAGAACGGCACTTCATAGTTTTGGAGCATGGCCACGGAGCAGGTGACTCATGGCAGATTTATGCCTCTGCATATTGCACGTCAAACATATCTGCACAGGGCCGCGAACAGGGGATTATGGGTATCTGGAGTCCGCTGCGGCTCTCCAGGTAGGTTACACACACCTCCAGGAAATTTCAAGTGCGCATCAGTCACATTAAAAACCCACAGATAAGAGTAGCTGCCAGTGGTTATTGGCAGTATTTTTAAAGCAACTGGTCATGGATAGATGCATCCTTCACAATTGAATACGCGAGTGAAAAAAACCCCCCAATATGTTCTGACATGTTGTCTATACTCAAAGCAAACAATCCGGATTGTGCACGAGCACGAACAAGGTACGCTGTCAGAAAGAAGCGGTACATTGTTGTACCTTTTGCCACTGGGGCCGTACCTTTTTGACAAATGGTGTACCTTTTTGACAAACAGTGTACCTTTTTTTCTGACAGTGTACGAAAATTCTGGCACTTTCTCAGCCTTTTCTCCTTTTCATATTTTCCCTGCTCTTAGGTAACATGGCTTAGTGGAGCAGGTCAAATAAAGTTGATCTCTCAGGTCCACATATCGTCAGCGATGAAATATCCACCCTTCAAAAAAGTTACAAAACAACAGTTTGCAGGATGTAATCACTGGACCTCTTTGGACCTTTTTTTGACCTCTCACCTCGTTGCCTGTGGACATGACAGCCACCACGGGGAACTTCTGAACCTCCACCTCGGTGACACCCACGGTGGCCAGGAGACCGATCTCAGACGGGCCCATGTGGGTGCCCTTGGCCAGCACACACTCCCCGCGCTTGATGTCATGACCAATAGGCCTGTGGCAGGACGGAACGAGACAGAGGGTTAAGAGGACGAGAGGCGGGAAGGGAAGAAAAATAGAATATCATCTCTTCTGAGGGGAGCCACGCACTGAATCCTTGTCCCAAAAACCTTTACTTTTTAACTTTTTTTTCCTTCATTTATAACCCACGATCCTGACCTCTTTACCAGCAAAAACTTTAACACGCAAACACACCAACCTGATGTCCTGCCCTGGGCGAGCCTGTACTAGGATTCGTACCTCCAGCTCCTCTGTGCCCTGAGAATAACAGCCCACCTGTCAGATTCATCACAGTAAACAAATAGGTACAGATGCAGTTTCCCCACGGGGCCCCGAGAGATTCAGTAAGACCGAGATGCCTTATAGCTGGTGGCTCCATCTATTTATCTGTGGTAGAGCATTTATTTTCAATTATGTGTAACAACGTTTTCAGGTAAATGCGGGTCTAACTTCTGTTTTTTTTACATACTTCATTGATCCCCCAACGGGTAATTTCTGCCCTCTGGTTGAGTTGAGTCGGCCCCAACCCTGATTCTGATATCCTGCGCGTGGGGTGAGAGGTGAGACTCACGTCCTCAGACTCGCGGAGCAGCTCGGTGTCCTCCACCTGGACCACGGCATCGGCCCCGCAGGGGATAGGGGCGCCCGTCGTCACCCTCATCACCTGGCCGGGCATCACTGTGTGGGTGGGCTGCACGGAGAGACACACACACACACAGACGGGGGGACGTCTCAAACACCCAAGCGCACAGCATCGGTTTAGTTTCTTTTTTGATTTCATCTGTAATATGCTTTTCACACTACGCTTAACCCCGGGCTAACGTCTTTCTTAACCCTGGGTTAAGGACGCATTTAACCCCAGGCTAAGCAGCGTTTCACACTTACATTTTTGAAAGAGGGTTAACACCCAACAAACCCTGCTACGAAGCAGGGTTAGCACCGCTTTTGTGGTGCTATCCCCAAAATGCGGTGCTAAGAACAATAGTGTGAAACGTTGTGAGGTTAGAATGTAACAGGTGTTAGAATGTAACAGGGGTTAGAATGTAACGGGTTGAAATGTAACAGGAGTTAGAATGTAACAGGGGTTAGAATGTAACAGGAGTTAGAATGTAACAGGGGTTAGAATGTAACAGGAGTTAGAATGTGACAGGGGTTAGAATGTAACAGGGGTTAGAATGTAACAGGAGTTAGAATGTAACAGGGGTTAGAATGTAACAGGAGTTAGAATGTAACAGGGGTTAGAATGTAACAGGAGTTAGAATGTGACAGGGGTTAGAATGTAACAGGGGTTAGAATGTAACAGGAGTTAGAATGTAACCGGGTTAGAATGTAACAGGGTTAGAATGTAACAGCGAGTTAAACGTTAGCATTAAACGTTAACACGGGGTCTACAAGCTTACAGTGTGAAATCCTGAACACTGAATACCCGGGGTCAATTGTTAGCCCAGGGTTAAAGAAAACTAGTGTGAAACGTGAGATAAATTAACCCTGGGCTAACATATTCAAGTGTGAAAAGCCTATAAGTTGTATTTTTTTTTCTCTCATTTCTATATTTAGTCTTTTTTTTTTTTTTTAAATAAGTGCAACTAAACTGAACTGAACTAAAAAAGGTTGTATACTGAAATTAAAAACGGAGCTAATTAACCGACTGCACTCAGTTTCCCCCAAATCAGTTTATTTAAGGAAAAGAAGAACGCGGGCACCTTGCGCCCAAGGCTGCTTCGTGCCAAAACACTGATCAAACAGACGTAAACTGGAGAGAGAGAGAGATTTCTCCCCTTTTCACAATGCTGCCAAAAAGTAAAAATGCTGAAAATCTCTGCATCATTCATAGTCCTCTTTGACGCTCTTTGATTCAAATATCCTTGGAACGATCTCCTTTAGGAAGCTTGCGGTTGAAATGTGATTTTTCTTTTTCCTCATAACCATTATTGAAGTAGTACTTGCTAAATATGCTGAGTGATTAAAAACAGCAACGTCAATCACATGACCTCATTTCTCAGACGCAGCGGAGAGAGGGTGGATGCATGCTGGTGTGTGTGTGTGTGTGTGTGTGTGTGTTGTTGAGATCCAGCCAGTCAATACATCCCAGTAGGTTACTCTTGTCTCAGAGGCCTCATCTGTCTGGCAGTGCTTTGCCTCTCTAGCCGTGCTTTGGGGCGAGGGGGGCCTTTCATCACATATGGGTATGCAATTATAGCCGGGTGAGGTGTGAGAGGAGGGACGAAAATGAAGTTGTTTATTTTCACATACGTGGGTGTTTTTTTGCGTGAGGGTGTGACTCTGTACGTGTAGTGTCTTTGTGTGAATGTGTGAGAGAGAGAGACAGAGAGAGAGAGAGAGAGAGTGTGTGTGTATGTGTGTGTACGTGTGGGCACGGACCTGCTCTCCGGCTTGGGACTCTCCGATGATGAAGCGGTCGCCCGGGCCGTCAGCCGCTGAAATAAAAGAAAGATTTAATAGCATTACACGTGTGCAGCCGAAGTGTGTGTGTGTGTGTGTGTGTGTGTGTGTGTGTGTATGTGTGTAGGAGTGTGTCATTTAGCTGAGTCATTTGTTTCAGTGGGCAGTAGGCTCTGGCTACAGAATGAACAAACAGGAAAGGAAAGAGAGAGAGAGAGAGAGAGAGAGAGTGAGAGGCTGATATGCCCTTACCGGCTTTTCTATGATTTATATAACTACATGTTCTCAATTTTGGAACATTTTTTTTCCACAGCTGCAGATATTGATGATTATTTACTATTGAGCCAAATCATTTATCATTTCCGGGTTCAACATATGAACTGCTGAGAGAGAGACAGACTGCCTGGGCATATTGTGCACCATATGCCATAATCTGCGGTACTTACCTCTCACAGCATAACCATCCTTGACAGATGCAGGGAAGGGTGGCAGGTTGTCTTTGGCATAAACGTCCTGAGCCAGGACTCGACCCATCCCGTCTATAGGGGGAGGGGGGCGGGGGTGGGGGGGGAGGGAAGAGAAACAACATGGTTACCGGGGGAGAAGCAGGCTGAAGGGTGGCAGACGGAGAGAGAGAGACAGCTGGAGAGAGAGAGAGAGACAGAGGGTGAGAGAGAGACGGTGCGTCTGATTGAGATGAAGATACAGAGAGACATATGCGCCGGAGGTGTGTGTGTGTGTGTGTGTGTGTGTGTGTGTGTGCGTGTGCGTTAGGGAGAGTCAGAGTATGACACCTTGCATCAGGATCTCTCCGCATGACTCACCACCTGACAGACACACACACACACACACACACACACACACATGCATGCATTCTGCCTCTCCATGTCTGATTCACATACTGTGAGTAACCCTATCCACATTTCTTAACCACTTCCTCAACCCAGACGACAACAGCAACAAAAAAACCCTCCAGAAACTCAGAAGACATTTGCCAAGGAAGAACAGAGACTCTGAACGGAGACAATAGCACAGAGAGAGAGAGAGAGGGAAGAAAAGGGAGAAAGAGAGAGAGAGAGAGAGAGAGAGAGAGAGAGAAGAGAGAAAGAGAGTGGGCGAAAGAGAGAAATCCTGGCACTAAAGTACCTTAAGCTGCTGTGTGGCTATATATAGCATTTCTGTGAGTCTTTATGCTGTGATTATGTGGGTGTTAATATGAAGATCCAAGCTTTGATATGAATGAGCAGAGGCAAAGCGGCAAATGCGCGCACACACACACACACACACACACACACACACACACACACACACACACACACACACACACACACACTCAGGATGCCAGGTGACAGCTACTGTATATAATAAATCCCTTATCTTAGAAGAAGACACACGTTCACATTGTCCAAGCCTTACATGTGTTTTCTATCATTTCACCAGAGGTGTTCCTTCCAGGCTGCCATTTTTAAACGGCGTGTTAACATCGTGCGCGCTGAGGCTGATGATGCGCGCTGCTGAATGAAAATAGAAAAATAAAAATAGTTTCTTCGCAAAAAAAAAAAGAAGTCGCTTAGCTCCATCTCTCTTAAAACATCAGGCTCATTAGAGCAACGTGGGATGTGTCCTGCCGTGGCTCTGACTGTGTGCACGTGTTCATACACTCTCTCTCACACACGCACACATTATTGCATGTGTGTGTGTGTGTGTGTGCACATTTGCAAAAATATGCAGTGCTTGCACATCATCATAGACACACACACACACACACACAAACCTCTCCCCACCAGCAGGGGAGCTGGTCCAGCTGTTCTCTGTCTAAATATTTCATCTCTCAAATCCCCTCTTCCTCTCCCCCCTGCTCCTCCCCACCTACCCCCCCCCCCCCCCCCCCCCCCCAGCTATGTGCCTGCACATCCCCTAAGACACAGCACTCCCCTCTCCAGCAGCATGAAACTTCACTTTGTACACGGGCAAAAGAGAGTGCTCCTTCCGCCATCCTTGATCTAGCACTCATGTGTGCCACGGGGCGTCACTCCCCCTCCTTTAGAGATGAGTTTGGATGGTGTGTTCTGCCCTCTGGCCCTCAGCCTGGCTCTGTGTCACCCCCCTCTGGCGCTGATGCCACACCGCCAGGGGGCTGACTAGGACCCTCAGGCCCTCACACTCCAAGAGCAGTGACTAACCCCTTTGGTGTGTGTGTGTGTGTGTGTGTCTGTCTAGTGAGGTTAATACAGTTAACTATATCTAAAAATAAGATGGAAAAAATGGCATTTCAGTAAAGTGAATTACTGAGGTTGATATATCTGTCTCCAAAAATAGCTGAAATAAAATGAATATGAATCTGGAGTGAAGAGTGATTCTTCAAGAAATGAATGAATGTTGCAATGCAATGATACCTATATGCTTTTCACACTACCCTTAACCCCGGGCTAACATCTTTCTTAACCCTGGGTTAAGGACGCATTTAACCGCAGGCTAAGCAGCACTTGCATTTTTGAAAGAGGGTTAACACCACTTTTAACCCTGGTACGAAGCAGGGTTAAAATGGGTGTAATATGGGGGGTAATATGGGGAATTATACCATGCATGGTATGTGATATGCGACATGACAAAGTAGGAACTCCACTCCCCTTGGCATCCTTCCTGCAGCGAGGTGCTCTCCTCACCTCTGTAGTTGATGATCTCGGTGCCCAGGACAGCGGTCATCTCCAGCACAGTGATGAAGGCCTTGTCCATGGAGGTGAGGGGGAACGGGGACATGCGGTGCCTCCGGGCTACCTTGGTAATGTCCACCGCGCTGTGACCTGGGGAAGACAGGGCGGCGGCGTTACGCACACAACGCCGTCAAAACAGGAACCGCATCACGGAAATTATTGAACAATATCTTTTTCATTTCTAGAGAGTTAGCAGTTCACTCTTAGCCCTTTAGCATTTAGACGGTAGGAAAGCAGAGAGAGACAGAGGGTTGCCAATGGAGACGTATACCAGACGCAGTGGACTATACCACTCTGGGCACAATAACATTTATTTATTTAAAAAAATAAAAAAAAAAAATAAAAAAAATATATATATTATTATTTTATTTCATTTTTTAAATTTTATTTTATTTATTACATATATTGATAAATAAAAAATATGTTATATAATATAATATATGACATATTTACAAAGAAAGATTTGCCCAATTGCAAAATGCTTCAACAGTCACTAAAAGAAATACAACATTGTGTGGACTGAGATAGTTGGATGATGGCAGTGCTTGATAGCGGCCATGTTGGTCTAATAATACCGCTCTAATAATTCCAAAGGTAAAAGGAAGAAAGCAAAAGGTGTAACTAATGGGTAATCTGCTCTCTCTCTTTATCTCTCTCTCTCTCTCTCTCTCTCTCTCTCTCTCTCTCTGCCTCACAGCAAAGAATAGGCGCTGTGCTTTGATTTCCCTTGACCCAATTTCTCTCCTTTAAACATACACTTACGCATCCAACAGCATATTCTGATGCTTAACATGAGGCTTAACAACCTCTGGCAGAACATCCCATATGCACAGGCATGGAAACATGCACACACACACACACACACATACACATACACATACACACACACACACACACACACACACACACACACACACACACACACACACACACACACACACACACACACCATGCATTGCCACATCACATGCACGTTGAAGAGCTAGTCGTGTGTGCTTGAGAGCGCGCAGACAGACAGTTACACATGCACACATGCAACAGAGGATGCTTTGCATGAGGAAACTTACTTGATCTTAGGATGTTTTCTTTGCTGCTGCATCGTGACTGCACCTGGAGATGTAGAGCGCGATTGGGCGGATAGGAAAAGAGAGTGAGAGAGAGAGAGAGAGAGAGAGAGAGAGACGAAGGGGGGAGAGAGAAAGAGAGAGAGAGAGAGAGAGGAGAGGTGGTAATTTGAGATATACCGGGCTGCTCCTTTTGACATGCTTGAGAGATGAGAAGCTGTTTTCACAACAGTCAGAAGCATCGGCAAGAAGCCGTGTCACGCTACACTGTGCACTTTGTCCTGCTGTCGGGGAGATGGCTGCATCTCCGGCATTACCATTATCATCTGCTACTGTACTGCACACTAGAGCGTCACATCACAGGTGATATACACACTGATAAGTACACTGACATGTTACGCTAGCGTTAGATTAAATGGACAAAGGCGTACGACATACAGAGTGACATTAATATTGCATCACAGGGTCATAACAAATGTATTAACTACTCGCTACGGTATCACATCAAATGTAGTGGAAATGTAGTGTAGCGTATAGATAGTGGCTGTTCAGATGTGGTGCAGGACAATTACATCTCTCTGGACATCGCCGGCACTGCCTGGCCGCTGCACTAGGGCTACTTGTAATCTACAGCAAGGTGGGGAGGAGAGCAGAGCGGGTCAGATCCCGACTGGGTTTCCCAAAAGCATCTTGAGACTAAGCCTTGGATTTGTAGCATATTTATATTTCATCGTGATACCTTGGTAGAAGTACCGAAAACACGTGAGGTCACGATCGAGACGACTGGTAGCGAGTATCTCACACCATTCATGGGGATTGTTAGTGCTAGTGTTTCTCAAAGTTAAGACCACATTTCCCAGAATTCCAGAATTTCAGAAGTATCTATCTATCATCTATCTATCTATCATCTATCCATCTATCCATCTATCCATCTATCTATCTATCTATCTATCTATCTATCCAGCCCTATCATCCAGTCCAGAGAGGATGTTGCTACTTGTCCCTATGAAGTTTCCTTCAGGTTTTCACTCCTGGGCTGGTAGGAGCTAGCGGTCTTCTTGGAGATGGTCTTGTTTGTTTTCTGCATTTATTCTAAGGTCTCAAAATGAATGTGCTATTGATCTATTGATGCTATATGCTATACACAGCACTGTTAAAGACGGTTGTAAAGATGTCTAAACATGCTTTTGGGAAGCCCAGTCCTAGGGAATGACTAGATAAGGTCAGGGGTATTGTAGCCTGCGGTGTACTCACTAAGAGTGGATAAGCAGGGCATTTATTAGAGTATCCCTCATAGCTCCACCCATAAGGCCCACTTGGATAAACTGGGTGTAGGGGAGGTGATTTAGCCAGAATCAATCCTGGGGCCAAAAATCTGAACTGACTCAGAGTCAGCGCATCAATCAGCCTAATCGTCAGTCAGTTTGTCTTGCCCATTGCTTTATCTATAGCATTCTCCTCTCTATCTGTCTTTCTCTTTATCAGTTCGGGGTGTTTGGCTGTCCATTTGTCTGCTACCTGTCTATCCACCTGTCTGCCCTACCTACAACCTTCCCTCTTCCTGCGCTCTGATTGGTTCTCTGACACTCCTTCCTTCCCTTGTCGCCACCGCCGCATCTCAACGGCCCCCTGTCGGTTCTAGTGAATATGGCGGGTGGGGGGGGGGGGGGGCAGTGCGTGGTGTATGGAGAACCAAAACACCCAAAGTGAAGGTCTCTCTACCCACCCGCCCCCTTTCTCTCTCCTCCCCTCCCTCACCGCCATCATAACTACTGCGACACCACTGGGCACCAAACAGCCAAGGTGAGAGGGTGGGAGGTGGGAGATGGGAGTGGGAGTGGGGTGGGATGGTTGAAGGAGTCAAGAGGGAGAGGTGGGGGTGGAGAGAGAGAGAGAGAGAGAGAGAGAGAGAGAGAGAGAGAGAGAGAGAGAGAGAAAGAGAGAGAGAACAAAACAGGTAGACAGAGAGAGAGAGAGAGACACACACAGAGAGAGGTTGGGCGGATGAGGCTTAGCATGACATGGTCCCACAGCCCGGAAAAAACAGAAACCAAAAAAAAGGAAGCACAGACCAGACAGACTTCACTAAACTACAGAGCCGAGGACATGGCAGAAAGAAGGGAAAAACAGGAAGAAGAAAAGAAGGAAAACAATAAAGACCACTAGAGCGGGCCTGATGGCGTCTACTTAACAGACATCCAGCACACCAGACAGAGCTACTGAAAGCAGAGCATGTTACCAGAGAGACAGCGACAGAGAGAGGTAGACAGACAGATGGAGAGAGAGAGAGAGAGAGAGAGAGAGAGAGACACAGAGAGCGTGTGTGTGAGACAGAAAAAAGAGACCTTGAGAAAAGACCGGGAGACAAGGAAGTGACGAGAGTGAACGACAGACAGATCGAGAATGAGAGACAGGGAGAGACCGGCGGTGACAGAAGAGCAACAGACGGGTAGAGAGACATACAGAGAGAGAGAGAGAGAGAGAGGGAGAGAAAGAGAGATAGCTAGGCGAGCGAGGGGGAGGGAGGGAGGGGGTGGGGAGGGGGGGGGACACAAAGCGGGGCGTTTGTTTTGCGCGCTCCTCGGAGGAAGGGTGGGGGGGAGGGAAAAGGGGGCGGGATAGTTACTCGAGAGCTGAAGGTCCTCCTGCGATCATCTTTAAGCCCCTCCAACCTACACTGGAGCTAGTGGAGATAAAGCATCGAATCACAGGCATCAGTGCATCTGTCCCGGCAACCACAACACTACAGACAGACAGACAGACAGACAGACAGACGGACAGACAGACAGACAGACAGACAGACAGACAGATAGGCATCCACCACGACAGGCAACCCTAGCAGGAGAGGGGAGAGGGGCAGCAGGGAGGGAGGGAGAGAGAGAGAGAGACAGAGAGAGATACCGTATAGAGGGCTTTCAGGTGATGTAACGCACCTGTTGGCGGCCATATTGGAGGGCCACTGCTCTTCTGGCTAAGAAAAGCTGCAAAGCTAATCGTGTAGCATGGCCGTTTCGATGAAACTGAAGAGACATGGTTCATTTCTGTACATACGTCATCATCTACACCACTGATGTATGTGATCGATTTTAGCTAGCTAACCACAGGAGCTGCTTAGCTAACTGTGTAAGCACATTTGATTTGCGCGCTAGCTAACGTACCAAGTGGAAGCCAGGGTTTTTGTAGGACTAGTTCATCCTAAACTTCATTATCATCGTCATTATCTACTCATCCCCATGTCAGACGAAACTCCATTGAAGCTCATAGGACCAAAACATTGTAAAACTATGGTTGTGTTAACGTCAATCATTTGGGGAGATGTAACTACCGGGGCTAACTGGGTTTTGTGGTCCTATGAACTTCAACTGGGTTTTTCAATGGGGTGGAGTCGTGAATTTCACTCAATTTTCATTTTGTCGTACTATTCCTTTCATATTAACATTGCTTGCCTCGCTAAATCAGACTTCTGGCTAGCTCAGTAACAAAGCCAAAAAAACAACTATTTGTTTAACTTAAATGAGCTGACTCTTCTCAAGCTTCTCAAACTGTAGTGCATAGTGGAGTAGAGACTAGGGCTAAAAACAAGACAGTTTCCTGTGTCACAGTAACCTACATTCGGATACGAATTAGACTATCAACAATCTTTTTCAGGTATCTCTCTTTTTCTAGCCCGTTTGTTATTTTGTACAGCCAATTCTCCAAAAGGACCTCCATGATGGCGCCAGATTTGGTTGCTCAATTTGTGACACTGCTGCAAAACATCTCTATATATATATATATATAAAGAGAGAGAGAAGTATGATAAGAAAGAGAGAAATAAGAAGGGATGGGGGTTAAGGGAACTAAATACAGCTACAGCAAGACACAGATCAAACTTGCAGACATTGAAAAGCAGAAATGAAGACTAACGATCGGCAGCTAGGACATTTTCGTACAATACAAGGTGTGCCTTGCTAAAAAAGGTTTTTGCAGAAGACATCTAAAATAAATGACACGGATAACAGTAAATTAACAAAACAGCACAATTACATCGGCATCCGACTGACTGGAAAATCTACCTGGCTGGTCTGCTAGAGAGTTGCTTAAACACACAAACAAACCAAAAGAATATGGACTGTTTCCAGTTTTCTGCTTCCTGGTCTAGCTTCACTTGCATACACCTTTATCATAATGTATCTTTACTCTGTCCTGCAGCTGGGGTTAATGCAGTGGTATACAGTGATCATTCACTAAACACACTACAAAAAAAAAACCTCAATGCAATGTGGAGTGATGACGCCGAGACTGACACTGGTGGAAAACAAGACCTCAGTATGACAAAAAGAAAAAGAGCTCAGTAGGAAGGATCATACCATCAGAAAGCCATGGAGGGAGACAGTTTGCACATGGAGATGAATACAGTGGAAGAGGGTTTTGGAAGTGAGGAAAGTGTGTGGAGAATGAGTGCGGAAGCAGAATGGGTGTTGGACACAGGGGGGAGGCAAAAAGCAGACTGCCAAACACTCCAGCAAAACCTCTCACACTCATTTCTAATCTACCCTCCACTCCAATCCCCCTACTGGTGAGAAGAGTGAGCGAGAGAAAAGAATGGGTTAATATGAGGGATGCAAATGTAACACACACACACACACACACACACACACACACACTCACTCACACAAGCGTGTATGCACACACACACACACACACACGCGCACACACACGCACTAGCACGTGCACACAAATCAAGCGTATACATTGCACACATACACACGCATAAACACATGCATACAGACACACACAGACACACACACACAGACACAGACATACACACACACACACACACACTTACAGAACGGGTTTCACATAGAAGGGCTTCATTCACAAAAAAACATTCTTGACAGGCAAACAGACAGACGTGTGTGTGTGTGTGTGTGTGTGTTAAGTGACTCATAATGTGCAGAGTAGCCTGAGCTAGGTGTGTGTGTAGTTGTGTGAGGGCATAAGTGAGTGTGTGTGTGTTTGTGTCTGTGTCTGTCTGTGCTTAGCCTTGGGCCTGACTACACTCAACCACTAACACTAGTTTTATGGGGGGCTACAGCACACTGGGGATGCACACACACACACACACACACACACACACACACACACACCAAAAATACCACCTTCTGTGCCAGGAACTTCATCACTCTACACACCATCCCCATCGTTGCCGCGGAAACAACCTCAAGAAGGGTTGTCATGGATATCTGCCATGAAGATCAATAGGCTGGGTGTGTGTGTGTGTGTGTGTGTGTGTGGGGGGAGTGAGTGTGGCCAGGTCAGCGAGGGAGGGCTTGGACGCACGGCCCAGGAAGCCACGAGCCGCCCCGGGGAAATCAATGGGCCAATAACCCGCCGGTGGAGCAGACACTCCGGGAATGATGGGATGCAACCGCCTCAGTGCTGAGCTCAGCGGAAAACAAAGGAGCTGTCAGACAAATTATGCAAAGAGGGAGATTTATCCGTTCGCCGTGAGGAGGAGAGAGGGTCTGTGACAGGCCAGGGAGGCTCGTTCCAACCGGCTTCAACCGCCTTGCCCCGCGGGACAGAGAGAGAGAGAGAGAGAGAGAGAGAGAGAGAGAGGGAGAGAGGGAGGGGGGGATGGAGGAGAGGACAAAATGCCGGAGTGATAGCGACAGAGCGGTAGAGGACAGGACAAAACGCTACTCTGGCAATCTACAGCCAAAGTCCTCCTCCCCCCGGGGGATTGGAGGCAAGAGCCTGAGGGGAGAACGACAGAGAGAGAGAGAGAGAGAGAGAGAGAGAGAGAGAGAGAGAGAGAGAGAGAGAGAGAGAGAGAGAGAGAGAGGCAGAGATCGAGATAGAGAGTGACAGTGGGCGAGGGAGTGTGTATGTGTGTGTTTTGGCTAGGGCCTCTGCTCTCCCCTGACTGTGGCACACTCCTGGCTACTCCAACTGATGCCCCACGGCCCCTCTGGTAATCCAATTGCACGCGCGCACACACACACACACACACACACACACACACACACACACGCACACACACACACACATGTACACACACTCACTCATCCTCAGCTTTTTCAGACAGTAACGCACAAACAAACACAAAACAATATCACCAGCCACAGACACACACACACACACACACACACACACACACACACACACACACACACACACACACACACACACACACACACACACACACACACACACACCACATCACATGACCAAACAGATGGTGAATGGGAGAGAATGAGCGCTGGTGGATATCTTGAGAGAAAGAGAGAGAGGCAATGGTTACGTATGTTGCTGACCCCTAAAAGGCGGTGATACACTGGGCAACTTCCCGGAGCAACTCTGCCGAGGAGTCGCCTCCGCATTGGTTCGGCGTTTCGTTTTGTTACCGGGAGAAAACATTGGAGTGGAACTTTCAACCCTGTGCTTGGCGTTTGTTGCTGGTACCCACTGAATTGCCTGGTGTATCACCACGCTACCTTCAACCCTAGCTCTGGATGGCCTGCGCTAAGGGGCTACGCTACCAGTATCACTGTGTGGTGAGCTGAGCTTCACTGTCGTCTCTCTCGCATCTCCCGCTGGAGCCGGCGGTGAGCCAGCGTACGTAGCGTGTGTTGTATCATCAAAGCTGGTGAACTGTCTCTCTCACCGGCTAGCTCCGGCGCTACACGCTACAGCGGTGTTGCCTGAAATGAGCCCTCGGTGTGGCCGTGGAGCCTGCCTCTCTCCCCTACCTGCCTGTGTGTGTGTGCGCATGTGTGTGTGTGTGTGTATGTGTGTGTGTGTGTGTGTGTGTCCCTGGTGCGGTGTGGTGCTATATGGGGTGCCAGTGGCCTGCATGCCGGTGGATAGAGGTTGGTAGAAGGTTAGTGGGTTTACCTGGTCCAAGGTAGAGTACCTTGACTTGAGCGTGATGACCTCATCCAGGTGAGCCCTGAATTCTCTCCGTGAGGCCTGGGGGAAGCCACAGGATAGTCACTCACCTTCACACACACACACACACACACACACACACACGCACACACGTACACACACACACACCTACAGGGGACAGGCATGCACACGCACACTTTGATGGCTTTGTAACAGAACATCTCTACACGTCAGTCAGTGGTGCATTTCAAACACAGTCGCACACAAGTATGCACAGTTTGCTCATGGACGCACACGAGCGCACGCACACGCGCACGCACACACACACACACACACACACTCAAAGATCCCAGACCCTTGAGACGTCTAACCCAGTACTACTGACCTGACACGCATTCAGCAATCAGATCAAAGAAAGAAAAAAAAAAAAAAAAAAAAATTGGCAAAGAAAGTCACTAAAAACAGCCACCAACAACACAACAGAACCAAAGATGGATGGAGAACAGAGAACAGAGTGGCTTCAGTTGATGTTGACTGGAGCTCCACGGTTAGAGCGCTGCCTAGCGTGGTCACCTCTCTGAGTTAGTGTGTGAGTGTGTGTGTGTGTGTGTGTGCGTGAGCGAGTGGAAGTTAAGCTGTGAACACAAGTGACCGGTAGACCTGTGCTTGACCCGTGGCCCGACCCGAGTCCTCTTATTCTGAACATATACGCGACCCATAGGGAGGGGGAGGAACAGATTACAAGTAATGCGATTACAAGTAATCCAATTACAGCGATCCTTCATTGAAAATTGGTAACTGTAACCTGTAAAACGGAAAGACTGCAGTAATTAGAAATATTGGAAAATAGGTGATTGGATCATAAAAGTAATCAGATTACTGAGTTTGAGTAGTCAAAAGTATTTCATTACTGCTTTTAAAGTACTTAAGCAGTACTAGTACTCAGTACATTAAAGACTCCTCCCCATATATTACACGTTACACATGTATATGACGTATGAGTAGTGCAGATACCGCTACGTGTTGCTCAATAATCTGAAACGAGCTCTACCTTCGCCACGCCACGTCAGCTAGCTGTCACTCATCTCAAACAACGTTGCCCTTTCCAGATTTTCATTACCGCGCAATCACGGGCTAATCGATGGACTCCGATATCCCGTTGGACAGGTGTCAGCGCTGTTCCGTCCCCTTGTGCCGAGGCCACGTCTCTATCACTTACGGGTCAGAGTCGCCGGGCCGTGACCGGAGTAACAAGCGCAGGAGACCCTCTACGCCTGAGAGAGGCCCCTTTAAAGTACCGAGGAAGAGGAAGAGCATCTTCCAACTTCAGTTCTGAGGTTGAAACGTAGTTGAGAAATACGCCAAGTGATGGAGCTTTGTTTAGTCGGTGTGTGTGTGTGTGTGTGTGTGTGTGTGTGTGTGTGTGTGTGTTTTGTGAGGATGGAAACAAGGCATTAGATGTGTGTTAGTGTACCAGAAAGCAGCACGGGACATTCAACTGAAATCAGAATTAAAGACGACACTCACACAGAAACACGTAGAGTAGAAACACAAAGGATTGTGGGTAGTGCTGGCTACGACTAAGAGACAGCAGGAGGGCAGCAGGCAGGACAACACACAGAAGGGTGAGGATGGAGGGGGAGGGAGGGAGGGGGGTCGTGGGGGGGAGGGAGCAAGCATGCCAGGCAGGATGTAAGGTAGGGGTGGGGGTTGGGGGGAGGGTGGTAACCGGTGCCATGACGATGCCATGACGACGGCCGTGACGATTCATTTAGAACGCATGCAGGAGTACCTCAGCAATGCTTAGGGTGGATGAACAGGAGGGGAGCCGCGCCTGGTGCCGCGAGAGAGGAGGGGAGAAGAGAAGAGGGTTAACAGAGCCAAAGCCGGGCTGAGCGGAGACAGACGCACACAGAGACAGAGGGCCGGGTGGGCGGGGCAGACGGCGCCCTCTGTCTGTCGGGAGGACCACCGCACGGCGTGTCTCTGTGTGACTGTCTCAGATGGGCCAGCGCAGCCAAGGGCATGACGTACAGGACGGGACGGGACGGGACAGGACGGGACGGGACGGGATGGGACGGGACAGGACAGGACAGGACGGGACAGGACAGGACGGGACAGGACAGGACGGGACAACAGGGAAGAGCCGGGTGGGGATTCATCCCTCCCCCACCACCAGCCACGACAGGAGGACAGGCTTCACTGGAAACATCACACATTTTGCACAGCCGTTGATTTTGTCAATCTTTCATTTTGTCAATTGAAGTTTAAGTATGTCAACTTGTGTGCGTGTAGGGGTGAAAGTGTGCGTGTGTGTGTGTGTGTGTGTGTGTGTGTATCTGTGTGCAAAAGAGAAGCTGCATATCCTCTGTTTACATCAGGAGATCAAAGCCTTTATTCCTTTGGGAAGACAGTTATGGAAAAGCGGCATACCTTACAAGGAGTATCCTTGTATCCGTGAGTGTCCTGGTGGTAATGCCACTAAACTACTATCCCGTCCTCCAACTGCTGCTTAACATGTCACACATTCAAGTGCTCTTTGTTGGAAATAACATTGAAATGGATGCTTTTCTTTGTGGCTGATGCTGTATTTTTTTTAAATCAAGCAGCACCGAGAGAATTTGTGCATCAGATATAGATGATATTGATATTTTAACTCGCTATTAGCTGACTTTGCACCTTGCTAACATTTGTTCCCCTATATGTGTTAGCATAGCATCCCAAATGTCATGCTCTAAAACGTCACAAACATGGATATGAGAGAAAATTCCAACATTCCCACTCCTAATTACCACTGTGTTGGGTTATAAACGAGCACTTAAGTCAAAGTACTGTAATTTCCGACAGCCTTTGAAAGCACCACAAGCCTGGATCAATGGTGACTGATGACGGAGACAACCCCCTGTAGACACGGCAAGCCTAGCGATCAATGTTATCATCAATCATTTATTCAATGTGACTCCAGCCTGATATCCCGCCTCCCCACCGCTGAACACCGCAGACATCAACTCGACGTAGGAAACAACAAACCAACAAAAACAGCCGAGAAACGGGAATGTAATTTCTTTGTCCCTAGCACCCAGAAGTATTATCTGTTACTGTTCCACTGGGGTCACCCGGGATAAAAATGTATACACTGATGCTGTTGTAAGGTGCTTTGGACAACAGAGCACCAAAAGGCATTTTTCAAAATAAGATATCCATAATTATAGGGGTCTCCTACAAAATAATGGCTGTCGTGAAGGTAAAACCTACTATGGATTATTATTGAATTCATTCAACTTTTGCAACATTTTAGATTATATGATAACCATAGATTCTCTGTAATTGACTAAATAAAATTTCGGCACTGGGTATGGACACTGGAGGGAAATCTTCCACCCACAGGAAGTGACGAATAAAAACCTGAGAGATCGAAAATGACAAAAGTCTACTAAACAGCAGCAAGCGAGCAGGTGCTGTGTCCAGAAAAACCAGGGCTCACCAATGACAGCTGAACCTCTTCACCCCGCCTCCACCCCACCAGCCACTAAGAAGAAGAGCGTGCAGTTTACTGACATCACTTGACATGATTTCTGGGTATTGAAGTCCTCAAAATTCAAACAGTACAGTGCAGTACCTCTCGCTGCCATTTGGGGCCGCCAATGTGCGAAGGCAGTGTTTTTTTCAATTTACATATATTGCATTTTGGACTGAAACCCTGCTTATGTAAGGAAAAACAATGCTTGACCAATAGGAAGTGACCTTCAGCCCGGGAAGTGCCTCCGGTCCGTCCTCGGCCACGGCGCCCCTTTCAGAGGGAAATGCCACACGCCTCAGAGCCATGTGCTGCTCCTCCTCCACCGCCCTCCCACGGCTGTCTCCGTGTCCACTTGCATTAGAAAGTAATGAGCTGTTGAGCAGCGAGTGAGCGTTAACATCAGCCGGTAAGGCAGGCCGAGTGCTGCGCTGCCCACCAGTCTCCCCGGCTTCCTCCTCGGCGGGCTACGTGGCGAACGAGCGCGCTCAGTACGCGCTCATCCATCCATCCATCCATCTCACGGCCTTTCATTCGCTCTCTCTCTCTCTCTCTCTCCCCCCTCCTCTATTTCTGTCTGACTCTTTCTCTTTCTCTCTTTTTTCCTCTATATTCAAAAGCTCTCGGGTGCTTCCTCTACTCGCTGCCTCGCCGTCCCCCTCAAGGCAAACTCTCAGAGTCAGTGGGCGTGAGTAACTCCAGACAATACTACATATATATATATATATATATATATATATATATATATATATTTATATCTCATACACAATGCACGCAAACTGCACGCACATGTAGACACACAAGCTCACACACATTGATATCTATGTATGAGTAAATGGAAGTACAAAGTTCATAGGCTGTCACATACACACACACACACACACACACACACACACACACACACACACACACACACACACACGCACACACACACACACACACACACACACTGGACTGATCTATAGCCTTAAGCTAGTTGACCCAAATGGACTATGAGGACATTCTGTAGAGACAAAGGAGTGCTTTCCCACCGGCCCCGGACGCTGTCATCTGGTCACTCTGGAACAATATATGATACAGAGTCCAACACAGTCCTGTTTGCTATAGGAACCGACGAGCTCGACTATCTCTCTGCAACAGAAATCTAACCGGCTCGTTCTCCACAGCTAAATTCGTGTCAAACTGCCTTTCCTGTCCGCTGAGAGCTGTTAGGGGAGGAAACACTCTCCATTTTATTTCCCTGTAAGCACATCCAAGCAGAAAAAACAAGGGTACAAGCCGGGTACCACGCTCACATTCCCTGCAGATTCCATCACACCCACATATTTTCAACACATATATTTTGTGGGGTTTTTTTGCTCGCTTGTCCTGATGTCGGGCCATATCAATTTCTTTTTTTTTGCTGTCTCAACAGACTGGAAGACGGGAGGAATAAATATCTAACAGGCATAAAAAAAAAAAAAAAAGGGGGGACCGGAAGGCAGCATCCCGAGGCGGTGAGCCGGCCTAGGCGTGAGCAAAACCAGAGCTAACGTGACATCGATCGACGCGATGCCACGCTGCTGTTCCCGGCAGGGCTGTTTAAAGTTGTCTTGGATGTTGCGGGTTGCTGTTTCCGCATCTCTCCATCCGTGACACTCTCTCTCTCTCTCTCTCTCTCTCTCTCTCTCTCTCTCTCTCTGCCTCGACAGCAGCGCTCCAGCTGCTGGAGGGAAGCGTCGTACACGAGCAACTCCAGGGATGCGGGAAGATACGTGTTACTTTTTATTGTGTAGGCGCCTCGCTATTCGCTTAGAATTGAAGCTTTATTCCTCTGTTGCGTTCAGGTGCTCAGCTGAAGGGTGGTAAATGTAAACGCAGATTGGCTTCCCTTGACTCTGAGAGGGTGACTGTCTGACTGACTGGCTTAGACACTGATGGAGCGCGGGGACCCGTGAGCCTGTCACATTTGGCCGCCTGTCTCGCCCTCTCACGCTCATCCTCGCCCTTTACGTAACCGCCTCGCCGACGCCGCAGAGGACCCGTGAGCCCCTTCCTCCTCCTCCTCCTCCTCCTCCTCCTCCTCCTTCTCCTCATTTTCCTCACAGCACCGGTAGTTTAGGTTGGTCGACATCCCCTCCCTCCCGTCGATACCTTACTCACTACAACCCCCCTTAACCTGAACTCATCCTGACAGTGTAAGCTCCTGGAAGTCGAGCCGTCAGCTGCACACACACACACACACACACACACACACACACACACACACACACACACACACACACACACACACACACACACACACGCTATCCAAGCACCCAAATATATCCACA
>JAXDDW010000015.1:4210000-4260000 GCA_034670385.1 Hoplostethus mediterraneus
AGCAGCATTAAAGCTCCCCGCTGTCCAGCTGCTGTGGTCAAGAGCACCTCGGTCACGTCCGACTCAGTAACACAGAGCTTTTTCAAGACGGCGGTGTTGAGGCGGTGTTGAGGCGTTGAAGCAACACTGGAGGGAACTACCAAAATATTACATGATTCAATTCCAGTCCTAATATTTTGGAAGATAGCCTAATTCGCCAGATGGAGACAATATGGCTAAGCTATTGGTATTTTTAACCCAGCAGTGGCTGAGACTGAGAGGAGTCCAGCACCAGACTGGAGAGCTTATGTTGTTGTGTGTGTAGTGTGTTGTGGTGTTGTAATTTATGTCTTTTGACCCTCCTGAGGGAACTTCAACTTCAACCACATTTCTGCTATCAAACTCCATTCCGCTACAATGAGAGCCACACAAAGACGAAAGAAAAACACACCGCCAAACAACAACAACAACACGGGCCCAGAAATGCAAGGTATGCAAATGCAAAAGGTTTAACAGTGTTTTTGGGTGGATTTTTCCTTTAAAGAATAAAGAAGAATAAAGGCCCAGCGTGATCCTCTATTGAACCTCGTAGGGACACTCAGAGGTCAAAGGTCGGGGAGCTGGAGCTGGTAGGAATTCAGTATCTTGCGCAAAGGCACTTCAGCAGACAGACAGCGGTCTCTCTGTTCCCTTTCAAAGTCAGGTCAGCTTTTTTTTTTTTGGTTTTTCACATCTTGATCTGATTTTGTCTTTGACCTCTGGCTTTAAATATTTCCACCAAACTCTGCATGTCATCCCTAGAGCTCACTGGCTCTCCGACGCTGACCTCACACCACCACGAGTAACATCCTCTGTTACCATGGCAACCCTTCATCTATTCCCATGGCACCTGCCCGCTGTCCGGGAGGACACATGGAGACGCGACACACTGACAGATGAGGTGAGAGAGAGGGAGAGGGGGAGAGAGAGAGGGAGAGAGAGAGAGAGAGAGAGAGAGAGAGAGAGAGAGAGAGAGAGAGAGAGAGAGAGAGAGAGAGAGAGAGAGAGAGACAGAGAGAGAGAGGTGAGCCTATTCGGCAAAGCCACATCTTAGAGACCTGCAGGAGAGATCAGTTAGAATTTAAAGGGATACTTTGACATTTCACATTATAGTTTAGCTTTGTCACAATGTGGCTTCAGTTGAACAGAAAACATGTCAGCGTTCCTCATTGTAACCAACGAGCACCGCTAGCCGCAAAGTAGCTCGATAGCATTCAACTTAGCACACGGGTTACAGAGGTGCGTGCTAACATTTTTTAGGGAAAGGGAGGGAGAGATGTGGAAAACGTATGCCATTAAGGTGTGGGATAGGATGCATTCAGTTGATAATAGATGTATCCCACCAAGAGAAACACACCCTGCTGTCTCTCCGTAGACCAGCGAGGCTGCTGAAGGATTCTCCAGGAAGAGCTGATTTGGAAAAGTAGGATAAGTTGTATTTGAGTTGAATGTACTGTCACTTTTAGCGTGATCTGTGCCAGGAAACTGCCCTCAGATTGGGCTGGCGACACCTGACTATTCCCCTGAGGTGCAACAACACACACACACACACACACACACACACACACACACACACACACCCCACGGGGGTTTTACATATAAACAAACACATCGAACACATAAAAACAAACACACAACAGACACTTTGGCGTAGAAGCAGTGTGGAGACACTGAAAGAGAACACTGGTCAAGAGTGTGTGTGTGTGTGTGTGTGTGTGTGTGTGTGTGTGTGCATGTTGGTGTGTGTGTGGGCGCGTCGGTTTAGCGAGGTTATTATAGATAACTCAAACTAAAATGAAGACTAGAAAATAGACATGAAAAACACATTTCAGGCAAGCGAAGTACAAGAAAAACTCAAGTGGATGAAAAAAAAAGCCAAACCAAACTGAAGCTGAAACATCTGTCGCCGAAAATAAAATGAACATGAATCTGAATTCTTTTCTGTTTGTCTGTTGACCGTCGCCGCGGTGAACAGTGAACAGTGATTCCTTTAGAAGTGAATGCAGTGATATCTACTGTACCCATGCAAAACAGCAACAACGCTACCAACATCCAAATCAAAACTACATTAATCCTGGTCTGTAGACCATGATGGAGACAGTTGAGCTGTGGGAAACATAAGCACTGGGATAAACAGACAAAGGAAGGCATTAATGGATGTGTGTGTGTGTGTGTGTGTGTGTGTGTGTGTGTGTGTGTGTTCTTGTACTTATATCTTTGTGGGAAGGTTTTAGACCTTTTAGACCTTTGGAGTGAGCACATTTGGGCCTCACTTGTTCGAGGGGCTATTTTAGAGGTTTGGGATTAAGATTAAAATTAGGATTAGGGTTTGGATGGAGGTGAGGGTTGAGGTTGAGGTTGCACTCGGCAACATCACACACTGGCGACTCAAAATGGCAGTGAAAGGTAACTGTTTGAAAATGCATTTATTTTCGTTGGTGTACCCACTTTCCCTCAACCTGCCTTGTCTACTTCTACTTCAGTCAGTGATTGCCTACATTTCCCAGAATGCCTTTTTGACAACCCCCTGAAATCTGGCCTGAACTTTGATGCATTGGTCTGTGGGTTGTAGGTGTAGGTGGAGAGAGCAATAACAAAAATGATGTAATTTGTAAGAGCAAGAGTTTTTCCAGTTGCACCGCTTTCTTAAAACGCAACTTGACTGTGGCTGCATTGCATTATGGTCTATTGAGGCAACTATGTCTGCTTCTTCTATGATGGATTTAAGGTAATGGTACAGGTTCGGCATGTAGTGGTGGAGGATGGAGTTTTGGGTTAGTTTGGGTCAATGGAAGGTCCTCCCAAGGATAGAAATACAAGAATGTGTGTGTGTGTGTGTGTGTGTGTGTGTGTGTGCGTGCATGCATGTGTGTGTGTGTGTGTGTGTGTGTGCTTACTTTGGGTGTGGGGCAGGAGGCGGTGGAGAGGCGAGAGGTGGCCTGGGCGCGGGGCGACTCCGAGGGCGTGGTGCTGAGAGAGGCTGTATCCCTGGGCAACACCTGCACACCCCGCGAGATAATGGAGTCTGGGATCTGATACCACACACACACATGCACGCACGCACGCGCACACACACACACAAAGCAAGAGGAGGGAGGACAAATAGCATAATATGTAGAACAATGCGAAACTCAATAGTGTGTTGAAAACCAATACAGTCACACCCAGAAACAGAGTGGATGTGGATGAATGGCGAATGACAACAGAGATGACACGGTGAAGTGTGAGTACCGAGACATAAAGGGGGCGGAGTCTTACCAACATCCATCTGTGACCGGACAATGAGATGGGATGATGGGATGTTACCCTGACAACAACCTGGGTCCAGTCTGCAGGCAGGGAGGGATGGGACGATGCATGTGTTACAAATGGCTGCACGGTGTAGACACACAGGCATGCACGCTCACATGCACACGCACCAGATTTACAACGGCGTGTAAATCTCATGATCAAAGTACCTTGGTGGAATTACCACAATCAAACGCAAGGGTAGATGTACTTCGTTACATTTACTCTAATTACTGCAAATAAGTACTTTTTAGTGTAGTATTTTTTGAAGTCAGTAACTTTACTTTTACTTAAGTATGTTTTGAAGTAGGTGCTTATTTTTTACATTAAAGTTACATAACGTAGCTTTAAGTACTTTTAAATAACAACCATTACAGAGTAGAAATGCTGTAGGCTACATCTGTACTTTGCTGAAGTAGATTTTTACACCAGTAGTTCTACTTCTACTCAAGTAAAACTTCAGCAAAGTAACAGTACTTCTACTTGAGTAGGATATTTTGGTACTCTTTTCACCCCACTCTTAAACGAGAGCCTTGTCAAGACGATCAGTAGCCTCTATCTCACACCGGCGGTACTGTTAGTGCTCGTGTTTTTCAAAATAAAGGCCACGTTTCCCATAGACCCCATTGCTTCCTGTCACAAAGAGGATGTTGCTGCTGATGACACATTTAACACATCCTTGTCTCGGTGAACATGAAGATACGGCAAACAAATTGCAATGGATGGAAATAGATCAGAAAACAAGGACCAATCCCAAACAAGACTCCAAACCCTTCCTCTCCCTCTCCTCTCCCTGGTACCTTGGCGGCGATGGATGCGGCGGTGATGTGCGAGGAGGAGCTGTCCTCGGTGGACGCCACGCCGCTGTCCTTCTTCTCCTCGTCTTCCTCCTCGCACTGCACGCCCTTGTCTTCCGTCTGGCGGCGCGGCGAGCTGTTGGGCGGCGGCGAGAGGGGCGGCGGTGGCGACGGGAGGTCCTCCAGCTCGTCCGCCGCCTCCTTCACCTTCACCACCGCGTCCCGCAACAGGTCGATGGCGTGGGGCAGCGCCGGCAGGATGAACTGGAAGCACTCCTGGAGAGGGGGGAGGAGGAGGAGGAGGGGGGAGGAAGTACAAAGAATGAAGTTCACTGTGTCAAATTGTACTTGAACACACCGTTTCAGGTTTATTTTTAGCCTACTTCCTGTCGGTTCACAGATGGGCGGGATTACCAGAGTTTAGCCAGTGTCCGGGAATGGCCAAGTATTATACGAGCCCCAAATGATCTGAACGGGCTTGACATGCCAACCCCCACCCACCGGGCACACCAAGCAGGACAAAACAAACATTTAATATGTGACCCAGGTTGGAGGAGAGGAAGTACAGAGAGATTTTCTGCTCTGCCTCCCACCCTCAGCAGATCACAGCGCCTCCCTCTGGCCACATTTGTACTAGCTAGCATCCCTCCCTCCCTCCCTCCCTCCCTCCCTCCCTCCCTCTCTCTCTCGCTCTCTCTCTCTCCCCGGTGTCTCTGTGTGTCAGTGTGCCTGTGGGCTCCTCGGCTATGCTAAATGCTCCATTCTCCCCACTCCCGAGACAAGAGCTAATCTGTGAAATTATTTATCTTCCTGTGTATTTTAAGCGTAGAAAGGATACATTATTAATCCCCCCCCCCCCCCTCCCCCCCGTGCTTCACGGTATCCACACCGCAGCTTTTAGAGCAACCTCTCCACTTCAAATCCCATTTTTTTTTACGCTAGCGTTTTGCAGGCCAGATTAAAGATGATGGCGCTAACCTTGATTTGACTGGATTAAAATCCCATGGATCCACTGAAGGGAACACACACGCACGCACGCACGCGCGCACACACACACACACACACACACACACACACACACACATGCATGATAAATCTAAAAAGGAGACAGAATTGAGCAGACTAGGAGATGAAAGTGACGACCAGGAGCCCGCCGGCCCTGCAGGGTAACCACCCCATCACACACACACACACACACACACACACACACACACACACACACACACACACACACACACACACACACACACACACACACACACACACACACACCCCAAACCCCTCAGCACACGGTAGAGTGTTTATGCCTCTCGCCGGTGCGTTTGAAGCCCACATCTGAGTGTTTCTGGAAGACGTGCAGGGGAGGGGGGAGGGGAGGGGAGGGGAGGGGAGGGGAGGGGTGTGGTGGGAGGATTTCAGGCAAATGAAGGAGCGAGGACGGTGTCAAGAGCCTGGAGACATTCCTCCTCCCCGTTTCGTGCTTTTACTGCGCGCCGGAGGAATTTTTTAGGTACGTCAGGATTTTTTTTTTTTCTCCTATTCTCTGTTTTGTCCTAGAGGAGAGTAACTGTCAAGAACACTAAAGAGCAGAAACCCTGGAAATGCTGCCAGCGGATGAGAAACACGAGCGAGAGAGGGATGGTTGAAGAAGAAGAAGAAGAAGAAGAAGAAGAAGAGGGGAAGGTGCTGTTGTTCCAGAGAGGGGGGGGGGCGGGGGGGGGACGGGGGACGAGAGAGGATGACTGACAGAGAGAAACAGAGAGAGACTGAGTTGGACAAAGTGACTGAGAGAGAGAGGATGAGATCGAGAGTGAGAGAAAAGAGAGGAGAGAGAGTGAAATATGAAAACGAAAGAAAAGAAGAGAAGCATTTATCTGACGCTTCAATTCCTAGATCACCACAATTACGAACAACCCTAATAAGTGCCCTAACAATATTTCTGCGACCGTAGAAAGACCACGTTCAATTACACTAAGTAGAGGTGGGATATGATCCAGTGGGGTGAGACTTCATGTACATCTGCTTTTAAAATGTTTTCAAATCGCAACGGGGAACGCGATGGGATCAGTCCAGAAAACCCCGACCAGAATCAGGCAGGATGTAAAGGCACATCTGGACGGCGTGTTCACATATTAGTGAGAAAGTATCGGTCCATGGGGTGAGAAACACCAAGAGTATAGAAACGTCATCACTGCAGGTAGAATTTAAAAGAAAAATTTTAATGAGAAATTCTGCCATCCATCAAACGCTTGCTGGGTAAGTAGTAACGTTTGACCGATGTGGACTTTGGAAGGCCGATACCAACACCGATAACTTTGGATTGAAGCTGCTGTTAACTGGTATTTTGTGACGATATATCTTTAAATCTGTTTTCAGGCCAGAAATTCCCAAAACATGACAAGGATTCTGTTTCCCTCAGGACTGGATTCTTGACAGGGTGCAAACAGCATTGAGACCCTCCCCTTTAGACCCTCTCTCCACTGAGAGGTGAGTTTCAGTGCAGGTTTTCCAGACTGCGACCCCTGAAGCTGTTGATAAAAATGATATCCTCGCCTCATCATATTGGTGGGGGTGGGGGGGGGGGGTCAACCACAGATATCCAATTTTTATGAAAACACCAATACGGGCCCCACGATATCGACGAAGAGCAGGCTGGAGGAGGCATAGACATAAAGTGGACTTGTCCGGTTGGCTCGGCTGGAGTTCCCCTCCTCCCCTCGTCTTTATGACAAGAGATCATCGTAATAAAAAGTCGGCGACGGGCTGTTTGTGCCGTTAACTTTAAGTGGGGGTTGATGAGGGAGACACTAATATGGCAGCAGACCGGGGGAGGGGGGGGGGGGGGGGGCGTAATGTAATTGATTAAAAGAAATACTAAAATCGATCAGGAGAAGCAGGCGCGTAAACGAGACAGAGACAGATGTGCGGGTCAGCGCGGCAGAGAGAGAGACAGATGGAGGGAGGCAGAGGCCGGACACGCTGTGCACACACACACACACACACACACACATGCATGCATGCACACGCACGCACACGCACACACACACACACACACACACACACACACGTAAAGGCAAACCTGAGAGCCTTTCTTGCTTCCTGGTAAGTTGATGATGAGCGTCTTCCCTCGGATGCCGCACACAGGTCTGTAACACACACGAGGGAAAGGGTGAGGGTGAGTGTGACATCTAAGTATGTGTGTTTATGTGTGTGTGTGTGTGTGTGTGTGTGTGTGTGTGTGTTTCTCACCTAGAGAGCATGCCTAGCGGTGTGACGTTGAGGGATCCCATCAGCATGGCCAGAGACATCCCTGGAGCCTCGCGCTCTATCACCTCCTTGGTGGCCTGGAGGGGGAGGAGAGAGGGGGGGAGAGAGGGGGGGGACCATTAGAGTGATCGTAGTTTGACTAATGGTGCGTTCATGCCGAGCGTGCCCGGTGGTTTATTCAAACTCTGGAGCGTTTAATCTAGTCTGTCATTACATTTAGATTGATTTCAAGACTTTTTAAGGACTTTAAGGACTTGTATCTGATTGGCTATCCTCCCTCGATCCCTTTGCCACGCCCATAACATCGCATTTCGACCAACCGCTTCCAGCTAACACACTTATTCATCGTGACTGACAGTGAGTGCAACAGTAGAAGAAAAGTCCCAGCTCCACAACATGATGAGCAATCAATAGTAAGGAACGTTTCAACGAGAAAGGAACAAAGATGCTCAAACGCTTGGGACTAGGCAAGACGAGTGGAATCTGACAGACCTATTGATAGCCAAGCACTTCAAGAACTATGAGATTTTTGCCTCGAGTCGGTAAAATACTCTAGAAGACAGAGGACCGCAGGACCCAACGTGAATGTTGTCCAACCGACCAACGGAGGCGGACATCTTTATTCCCAGGAAGGAGGGAAATCCGTCTGAAATGGGACGATAGGTAGCAGACAGATAGCCGGAGGAGACGGCGCTTCCCCCTCCAGCTGTGTGTTGGGCGCCCTTGAGTTGAGTGACACTTCAAACGCACCATTAGCGAGGGAGAGGCGAGAGAGAAGACTTCAAAAGGAAGAGGAGCCCCTGATGAGCATCGTGGGCTAGGACTCAGGGGAGAGAGAGGGAGGGAGGGAGGGAGGGAGAGATGAGGGGAGGGGAGGGGAGGGGGAAGAGTCCCAGAGGGCGGGAGGGTTGGGCAGGCAGGGGGTGAGGCTGGATTCATACTTCATCATGGAGTCAGTCATTGGAAGAAGAGTGAAATGGTTTGTTTGGTGCAATGGAGGAATGACAACAGGAAGTACACGCTCACTATGCGGAGAAATCTATTTCACAATTAAAGTCCCATTCAGGATCAGCAGCCTCTGAGTCGATTCAAGTATTGAACGATTTTCAGCCTCTCGGGTTTACATGACGTGCAGATTTAATATGACGTGATATTATGGCAGAATAAAAAAAAAAAATCAAACATTTAAAACAGCTTTGGAAACTGGAAACTGGTTTGAATTGATGTTAGAAAGAGATTTAGGTCCATGGACGCCTACGGAGCTCATCTCAATTTTCATTTTGGCATTATATTGAAACAGATTTTCAACGTCTCTGCCGTCGTAACAACCTCTCCTCGATGTCAGCATGTTTGCCGAAGTTGTGGGGAAAAAAATGTCACGGTCAGCAAAGCAACAAATCAAACTGTCCCCCAAAAGACTTGGACAACGCTTTTTTTCTTCAGACGACGCGCTTCTTTCTGAAGTATCGGCGCCGCTTAAGACACAGAAAATGTGAGGAAGGAAATGTGCGGTGGGAAGGGAGGAGGAGAGGGAAGAACGAGGCGAGAAGCGGGGGAAACTTCGTGTGTAAAGGGGGAAAAGGAGGGAAGGAGAGATAGTGGAGGAAGGCAGAAAACGAGAAAATCCCCTGACACCTTCAGTGAGCGGGTTAACTGTGAGAGGAGGAGGAGGAGGAGGAGGAGGGGGAGAAGGAGGAGGGGCGGTGTGTAAAAAAAGCCCTCATCCTGAGACAAGACACAGGAACATGCATGAATTCAGTGCTTGCACACCCACACCCACACACACACACACACACAAACACACACAGACATACAAACACAAAGTACAAACATGTACAGAAATACACGGATGCACACATGTTCTTTCAAATTAAAAGTATCTGGGTGGGTGCAATCCACGTTTTGTGAACCTATATGATGCTTATGGCACTCTATATACTTCTGGGACTACAATTCTGAAAACCAATGAAAATATTTGAAAACGTGACACTCGTCTCCAGCATGCAGACTTGAATCAGCAGGTATTATCAGTGACTACAGTGTGTGCGTGTCCCCCCCCCCCTCCAGGAAGGCTGCTGTCTACCAAGATTGATGAGGACCATTTATACTGCTGAGAACCACAACTCATCCCCCTGCCAGCGTGAGTGTGTGTGTGTGTGTATGTGTGTGTGTGTGTGTGTATTTGTATTTGTAGCAGAAACATAGCAGCGTAACTCCAAAAAAAGAGAAATAATCTATTACAGTTGAAAAAATGGGGTGTGAAGAGATGGGCAGAGAAAAGAGTTTTTATTGGTCGAGGTCTGAAATTTGTCTGAGTTTTTTTACTTTGATTTGAAAAACTAGCAAAGGAAAGCTAAAAGTAGCGTTAGACCAATATATTGGGTTGCCTATATAATATATCAAGTCAACTTTATTTGTAAAGCCCTTAATCACAGTTGCAAAGGACTTTTCCATGCCCACATTATGAAAACAATAAATGATGACACACGGGTTTCAGTGGAGAGGTCCGACGTTACATAATGGTCTAAATGTTTCAGAGGCTTTTCCACCCTGACCAGAATTAAATTATGAAGGAGACACTGAATCCTTGTTTTTGGCATGAAAGTGGTCAAATTGAAAGAAATTTAAAGAGAAACGTTGGGTGCAAAAACCTACAATTTGCTCTGAAATGTGATTGCGCCCACCAAACCAGCTGACAAAACCTTTGAAGGAATCACAGAAGTGCTAACAAAGCATTTAAACCCGACGCCACTAGTCATAGCCAGTTTTCGATCTCATAAGCGGAATCAATCTGAGTCTATATCAGAGGATATGGCAGAGCTCCATAGGCTATCAGAGCCTTGTCAGTTTGGGGGGGGGGGTTATTGGATGCGCTCAGAGGCAGGTTTGTATGCAGGCTGCATAGTGAGGGCATACAGAAACCCTGACATCGACTCATTGGAGATTGCCATATTGATGGAAAAAGATGAAGCCGAGTTACAGGGGCAAAAACGCACACGCAACATTCAAGGACACATTCGCATAGATGTCCAGTGACAGGAGAAAGAGTCCAATAGGTACATGAAGCAGCTGAAACTGACTCAAACCAGGATTTGTCATGTGTTGACTTATACTCAATTGAAGATACTCACAATGACGTGATATGGCTGCTGCCTAAAGTAAATGGAGTGCCATTAAGGATGGAATTGGACACTGGATCAGCCCTGTCTGTCGTATCCTACAAAAAGTTCCCAAAACCGAAACTGAAACGCACATCAGAGAGATTGAAACCAAACACAAGTGAGAGAATCACTCCAATAGGAAAACTGGGGGTAAAAGTGAAATAGGAGAACAAGAGATGCAACTTGGAGGTATACGTCCTGCCTTTATGTGGCGGGCAGTGGCTGAAAAGCATCTGTCTTAACTGGCGTGAAAGGCCATGCGAAACTGGTGAGCAAGGGTTCAGAGGGGGCATCGGTAAATAAACACGTCAAGGCACCGATTGAGCTCGGGGATGAAAAAGAAAATAAAGAAAAGAAAAGGTTCCTGTCCTGTACGTCGTACGCCCCGAGGTGGAAGCAGAGTTTCAACACTTAGAGGACCAAGGAATTCCACCCAAGGCAGATTGGTCTGAACGACCAAGTAAGAGTATCTGCAGAGATTTCAAGGTTACATTGAATCCTGTAATGCATGCAGACCGGCACCCCCCCATGCGTAGAAGATATATTTGCATCCTCAACACACAGCGTTTCTCAAACACCCCATTACAACCTCTGTGCTTAGCATGCGACACTTCGACGTATGGCATCGCTGCTGCGTTATCGCATAAAATGACTGATGGATCGGCGTGACCGATCGCATTTGCATCAAGGCCTCTAAATGCTGCCGAGCGCAAACCATGCACAAATTGACAGAGGAGCTTTGTGCCTAGTAGGGGTGAAGCAGTTCAATCAATATCTCTACGGACAACACACATCACTTTGATAACTGATCACCAGCCCCTATTATCCATCTTCAGCGCCTAAAAAGGTTTTCTGGCCACGGCAGCTGCACGTGTACGACGATGGGCTTTCGTTCCTAGGAGCTCACACCTACGCCATCGAGTATAAAGGGACTACACGGCTACACGGAAACAGTGATGGACATCCCTATGGATGTCTTAGTCAAAGTTCATGACTTAACGGTATTACTAAGAGTATGACTTAACAGAGTACTTGGCGTAGTCAAGATGAAAAGCCTGGCTAGGAGCTATGTGTGATGGCCAGGTATAGATGGTCAAATTGAAGGCTTGGCCAAGACATGCACAGGTTGTCAACAGACCCAACAACAACCTCAGGCAGCACCTATCCACATATAGGAGTGGCCTATAGACAGACACCTGCAATGCTGTTCATGGGAAGGAGTTTGAGATCACCAGACATTCAGGAGAAACAGTGATCTTCCAGTCAGACAGAGGAAACTGAGAACCTTCGACTTTGGACAGTGGGTGCTGGAATCCCAACCAGTAATGGCAGTCTGGAGAGGTACTGGTCCAGACGGGACCCCTGTCAGACTCGGTAAACCTGGGGCCCAACATGGTTTGGGGACCAACTAGTGGTTGCAACAATGGGAGAAGTGACAACACAACCTGAGGGCTCAGATGAACCTCAGGTCTGGGACGATTCAGATGGTGTCGGCAGTACAACTGATCCTGAACCCCCAGTATGACGTTACCCTGAGAAAAATCGCAGAGCACCTCAGGGGCTTGATTTATACCTCATTATTATTATTATTGTTATTTGTCTAAGTGATACCTGTGTGATTGAATTTGCACTCGAACTGTAAAGACATGTCAACTGTATCTCGTGGTTCAACTCATCATTTTATTGCTATTAGTGTAACAGCAGAAACACAACCCACCCCCTTATCAGTGGGGGTTGTAATTGTGTCAAGATTGCACTAATCGCAGACCAAAGCATGAACACTCATACCGCCACCCGCCACCCATTGCCTCTCAAGTGCCTCCAACAAGATCCCAGATATAAAAAAAAAAAACACCCCAAAAAAAACCATGTCAATAAGGATGTGCCTCTTTATTTCCCATGCGACCGTGGGCCTAATTACACTGCGTGTTAATCAGCGCTGGAACAAACATCTGTAATCAGCAAAAACAGACCGGGGTCGTCTGAACGGAGCCCAGGCGGCAACAGGAGAGGCTCCTCAACAACACAGATACGTGTTTTAGATACCAGCTATACAGATAAAGGTATCAGGCTACTATTGGGCTAGTCCAGCCTTCGCCTCCTCTCCATCACTCCTTACCCTGTTGCTAGCGACGCTTCCGTCCAATTGTCAAGTGAACTTTTATTGCAAAAATATTTTGGTGTGTTTCCATCAGCTGGGTTGAAGAGAATAAAAATGATTGGATAAATTGTTACATTGTTATTGTACTTTAGTGTCAGCTAATGTTCTAATGCACCAACTAATGGCAATAACAAATGTGTTTCCATCACTATTTATTGCATCATATCTCATCATTGTTTATTGACGAAAATATTTTTGTAAGTGTAAAAAAAAATAAAAAATAGTGAAATTTTATACAATTTTGTAATTTCCATTCAGCTTTTCTAAACCAATACATCAAAATGATCCAAAAGTACCCAGCTACTGTGTCTTTAAAGTGTCTTGATTGTGAAGCACTAGGTGAACTTCAGGTTTAGAAAACTACTATACAAATAAACTAGTTATTACTACTGAGTAAGCAATAAGAGAAGTGTGGGAGTACAAAAAGCTGTGCCGATAACACAGAGGGAGAGATTTGGAGGGAAGCCCTTGAAGCCCTTGAAACCCACCTCCGGTGTGACGTCTCGTGGGGCAAAGCCGGTGCCCCCGGTGGTCAGGATGAGGTTGAGTTCCTTCTCATCGCACCAGTCCACCAGAGTCTCCTGATGGCCGTATGGGAATGACACAAAAGATACGGAGATAGAAAGATTCATCACCAGATTATCACCTTGTTTCCTATTGGTTGATGGGAACTTTGAGGATGTCAACACACCGAGTTGAATTCGGTGAAATGTGCCATCATCCGACAAAGAAAAGCATCAAAACATAATCCTATACTGAAACTGGTATCTGGATTGAAATTGCCAACAGTACCTTAACGTAAAACCTGATTGATAACACCAAATTACAGCAGGATAGTAGGTGAATTACGCATTAGGATAAGGGCACTGATGAACGATAGCACATGTACAGCTGGATCCTACAGATTTTAGAGATAATTTAGAATGATGAACAAGGCTTTTCTCAGGTAACAAGCTAGACAGATAGATAGATAGATAGATAGATAGATAGATAGATAGATAGATAGATAGATAGATAGATAGTTGCAGCGGTACGTACCTTGATCTCATCTATCTCGTCTGGCACTATTTTATAGGCCACGATCATACCCCCCAACCTGAGAAAGAGAGAGACAGGGGGAGAGAGGGAGAGAGAGAGAGAGAGAGAGAGAGATAGAGAGAGAGAGAGAGAGAGACATTAGATGACAGAAACCAGGGTGCATCCATTTGTGAATTTGAGAAAAGTAAATCAAGACCTTTAAAGATTTCGAAAATGAATGGATGGCCTTGAAAGTACTTTTTAGATTTTTTAATTAAAATTTAGCACCCAAATTCATCAATATGCCTCGGCTCTCCGTGCTAGGATCAGCGCTTCACATTCGGGGGAAAGCCCTGTGATGGATATTTGCGCTGATATAGCAGCAGTTTGAAAATGAATGATTTCTTGACTCGACAAAATCGTGAGTAAAAAAAAAAAAGGAGGCCTAATTGTTCACGCAAACATCTGTAATGTTACAGGACATTTTGCACAGGATTGTCTACTTCATTTACCCTTTGTCATCTCACGCGCCATACAGAACTTGCCGATTTTGAGTCAATTTCATCAATTTCATCAAACAAGACCTTGAAAGTCATTGACCACCCCACACATTTGATGTCCAAGTGTGAGTGTGGGAACGCTGAGAAACGCTCTGAGAAATACTTCATTGATCCCTGCAGGGAGGTCAGAGGTCAGGGTCAGCCAAGAGAACAGCGCCCCTGGAGCTGCTACAATTCAGCGTCGTGTTCAAGGACACTTCAGCAGCAGGGGGTGAGCTTGAACCTGGATCCTGTGGTTGAAGGATGGATCTCAGTACTCACTACTAGAGCCCCGGTGGAGCGGCAGGCTGAGCTGCAGAACATGTGCTTGTGATATTACGGGTTTAAATCCGACTGATGACCCTTTGCCGTATGCATGTCATCCCCTAGCTCTTATTCTCGCTCCCATCTTTCCCATCTCTCAGATTTGCACAGTAATAACGCAGAAATGCAAAAAAAAGAAAAAAAAAAGAGAGAAATTCCACACAATTCCTGTAGCGCTCATCTGACTTACAATATATCCTCTAGCCTCCAGCCTCCGGCCTCACAGCCGACACCGCTTTTAAAGAAACCGCGAGTCTTTCATTTTTAAAAAGCAGGCCTGGGAGGGCAGAGATGGAGAGACTGGAGGATAGATGATAGAGACACAGAGTGAGAGAAATAGATAGAGAGATATATATATATACACTAGAGACAGACCCAAAGAGAGGCAGAAAGCGAGAGGGAGGGTAGAGAGATACGGCAAAAACGGAGGAGAGAGAGAATGCCCTTGAACATCCCCTCCTGAAAGGATTTTCCACAGGACGGCCCACTGGGGAGAGAGCACCGGCAAGGACGGAGCTGCTGCTGCTGCTGCTGCTGCTGCTGCTGCTGCTGAACAGTGAGCGATGTCGCCCTCCTGTGGCCAAGACCAGGCATCCCACCCTAAAAACAACAACCCCGGGCTCAAGGTGAAGGCTCTGCACAGACACCCCTTATGTAACCCTCTTCTTTTTCTTTTTTTTTTTAAAGGCGCGCTATTTTTAGGAGACTACTGCATCATGTTTCCTTCGCGTCAGCCGCTTAACCGCCATGATACCCACCCTCAGACACTACTCCACACTGCAGGAACTCCACATAAGAGTATCCGCCATTTAGCTGCCATTCAGCGGATGCTTTTCATCCACAGCGCCGTGCTTCAGCGCCATGCTCTTACCCTGTTGAGCTACACAGGGAATAGAACCCAAACCCCGGCGATGTTAGGATCACGCTCCGCACGGGGCAATCCCACGCCCCAGAAATATTCTTCACCGAAATACATCGGCTCTGCTTGGCTTTTAGACTGAGCGAGAGAGAGAGAGAGAGAGAGAGAGAGAGAGAGAGAGAGAGAGAGAGAGAGAGAGAGAGAGAGAGAGACACGCTGGGCAAGACAACACCAAATATTGCACCAAGTGTGCATGAAACTCAGGGGGAAGCTGTCTGGTTCCAAAAGAAAAAAGTGGTAATTTAACACTGCACATGTAGGATTTTACTCAGAGCATTCACAGCCACACACACACACACACACACACACACACACACACACACACACACACACACACACACACACACACACACAAACACACACACCTCCTGATACTGCTGTAATAGCATGAGTGATTTGCTCTCTTAGATAGGGGGGAGCGCTTGGACATCTCTATGTGTATGTGTCTGTGTGTGCATGTGTGTGTGTGTGTTTATGCATGCACGTGCACGTGTGTTTGTCCGTTTATATTTATGTGTGTGTGTGTGTGTGTGTGTGTGTGTTGCACCTCGGGAAAGTAAAGGAGCTGTCAGGACAAATCACCTCTCTCCCTCTCCCGGAGTTTTTATGCCTCTCTGTTTCAGCCCAAATGAAAATATGCTCAACACAAATAACTAGGGTTCCTTCCCACCGTTTCCTAGGCAACCCCTCCTGTCTGAAGCCTCTAGTTGCTGTGTTGTTCATCGTGAGTGTATGAGGGTGTGCGAATGTGTTTGTGTGCGCCAGTGAGTGTTTGTGTTTCCTTTTTTTTTTTTTTTTTGCAACGCACTATTGGGGATGCCATTTCTGTGCAGAAGTGTGTACGTATGTAATATCTGGTGTTTTTGAGTGTGTGTGTGTATATGTGTGTGCATGTATGTGCTCTGAATTGAGGGAAGCCTATTAGAGGGCAAAGGGCCACACGACATTTTATTCCCCAACACCCATCTATGTCTCTTTCCACTGAAGGGGGTTACGACATGAAAAGCGCTTCTTCAAACTGTGGGCCCGGAGATGGTCACACCCCAGGGTGACGGCTCTTTGCTCTAGGTGAGGAGGCGGGGGGGGTGGGGGAGTGGGTGGGGGGGGGTAGTTTGGCCTGAAAGCTCGGGCGCCTCAGCCAAAATCTTTCTATGAATAAAAGACGAGCGCAGAGAAGAGGATAAAGAGAGAGAGGGACAGAGAGTGAAGAAAGAGCGAGAAAGGGAGACTGTTAGGGATAAGTGGTTGAGAGTAAAAGATTGTGTGTGTGTGTGTGTGTGTGTGTGTGTGTGTATGAGTGTGTGTGTGTGTGTGAGAGAGAGAGAGAGAGAGAGAGAGACACCTGTGGGCCAGCTGCAGACCGCGGTGGTTGTGGGACACTTCCATGATGAGACCCATCTGCTGTGGTGATTTCATTAATAATACACACACACACACACACACACACACACACACACACACACACACACACACACACACACACACACACACACACATACTGTCCAGGGAGGAGAGGAGTGCCTTAGCCATCTCCTCTCCCAGTAGTAGTGGTGTGGAGTGCAACGCATTACAGCTGAGCTGTCGGCCGGTCCATATGTGAGAAACTCTCAAGGGGTCACCTCTCAACAACAAGTCAGCTGATGGAGAGAAGGGTGGGGGATGAGGGGGAGGAGGGAGAGGAGGAGGAAGAGGAGGGGACTAGCCCTCCTCTTCAAACCCCTACTGTGCTGAGAGCTCTGAGTGCTCAGCGAGGGGTTCCGCTCCGATGATTCCACTCACAGGCGCTAAACAACACACACACACACACACACACACACACACACACACACACACACACACACACACACACACACACACACACACTAACATATTCCACAGACCACTCTACCCTACAAGCATTCTATTTATTTCCAGAATAAATGTCAGCGTGGTCCAGACTGGTGCTGCTGACAGTCTCTCCCTCTCCTCCTTATGAACCATCCCAGCTGCACCACACACCAAACACAGTTCAGCAGGAACAGAGTAAGGCAGAACAAGCACTGCTCGTGTGTGTGTGTGTGTGTGTGTGTGTGTGTGTGTGTGTGTGTGTGTGTGTGTGTGCGATTTAATTACTTGCAATGTAAAGTACATCTCTGCTCAGAGTTAGTCTCATAGTATTTGCAAATAAAAATGGTTTTACCCACCAGATATACCACACATAAAAAACGAAATCTTTGTTTACATTTGAAACACTTTTTTCCCCTGGATTCTCTGTCTAACTTCTTTATGTGCTGCAGTTGTCTTTTTTTAATTTTTATTAAATTTTTTTTTTTTAGTGTTGACAGTTTTTAATTCATGTCTGGCACTTTTATTGTTCATAATTATTGGCTTTCATTTAGCAAAAGAATGATTCTAATTCTAAGTAAGTGTGCAAACATGAATATATATATTAATATATAATAATATATTAATACAGATTTATATCATATATATAAGTTTGGAAAATAAATTATTTAAAATAAAAATAAATACAATTCAGAGCTAAATTATTATTGTAAAATAATGATAATAATAATAACAACAACAACAATAATAATAAAAGCTATTATTTGTAAATCAATTATTATTATTAGTAGTAGTATTACTTATGAACATTAGTTTGAATGTTTTTAATAAAGTTGATTTAATTAATTACTTAATTAATTAATTCTGGTACTCTTCTTTTTATTCTTGTTCTTCTTCTCTCCTTACTGATGCTCCAGCAGCCTCCACTGTGAAACAAACCCACCGTCACCCATCTGATGGACTTCCGGCTATTCTTAGCCCTGACAATTTGTAAAATTGACAAAGGATGTTACAACACAAGTCGCTGGAGGGCAGAGACACAGTGTTGGACAAACCACTGGGGAGGAGGCTCACTCAACCTTCAGCACACACACACACACACACACACACACACACACACACACAAGACCACCCACATGTATGCAGACACCCACCTCTGCCTCCTGTGTGTGTCCTTGAGTCTGGGTATCATTTGTCTGACCACCCTCTGTCTTCTCTCTCTCTCTCTTTGCCACATCTCATTTTTCTCTCCACCTGACACACCTCTAGATGCTCCTGGATGCCAAACTGGGCAGATTGATTGATTGGTTGGATTGTGTGTGTGTATGTGTGTGTGTGTGTGTGTGTGTGTATAAGCCTGAGAGACGCTGTGATTATAGTTTATGTTGTGTGTCCTGCTGTGGCCCATGTGCCCTTCCTCCCTCCCTCTCTCTCTCTTTCTCTCTGTCTCTCTGTGTCTATGTCGCTCTGTCACAGCGGGCCGTGGCACATTGAGGGCAGGGCGTTCCGGCTGGTCGACCTGAAGCTGCTCGTGGATTAACATGGCACGGAGGCGCTGGGGCCAGGGGAGGTCAGTTTGAGCCTGTCGCCGGACAGAGATATTAACACGGACTGTCTTATCTGGGCGCCTGATTCTGATGTACTGCAGCAGCCGGTTCGAGCCAGCCTCGAACCTGTGCTTTAATACAGGTAAGTCCCTGCCAGTGCCATGCCCCGTCCGCAGAACACCTAACCATGCTTCCACACTGGGAGTCATTCAACAAGTCATGTCTGAACTTTTCGCGGTCTTCGGCCGCCGACAGCCAATCAGACGCCCCCCTTGTTTCCCAACAGTAGTCCAAAATGAACGAGAAGTTGATTACACAGTTTTATTTTTGATTCATGCTACTTACTTAGTGCTTGGTAACTATGGTAACTCATCAAAACTGTGGCTCAGTTGGCTGGGGCGCATCATGGGTTTGGAACCAGCCTGGGACCCTCCTAAACTTTCCTGTTTCTCTCTACTATCAACTATCAAATAAAGGCAGAAATGCCTCCCCAATTAAAAAAAAAAAAAAGCCACTTTGAATATTAAAAACAGAAAAATAAAAATGTAATTTGTGATACCACTACGTAGATGAAATCAGAGTCTCGTACCACCCGTGATTGGTCAGAATAGAGCAACCCATCGAATTGCACACATGGTAACCCTGGCAGTGTCAGTGCCTTGCTAATATACACTACACAAAGCTGTGATTCCTTCATAATTTCACCTATTAAACACACACACACACACACACATACATATTACACATCAACCTCACTTGTGACCTTTGACCTTTCGCGGTTTGAAAGAGTGGAAAGAAATCAGACTACAAGCGCTCACACGCCCCAATAAATCGAAAGACTGAGCAATAGTAGGATTATCATTATTATTATTATTATTATTATTATTAGTGTGCATGTAAACGGATTGTAAATGACACATGACCACCCCTTCTCTTCTCTTTGCAACACCACAAATAGGCCAAATGAGAAAGCCTGACGTTGCTCACCTGCTGCTGAACATTAATCCACACACTACAAACTGTTTCTTTTTGCACATGCAGCTCCCATTCATTTCTTTTGTCCCTCATCACGTCCCTGTTAACGGGAACGATGCTTCACTTCACCTCCTTTAGCCTCTTTGAGCAAATAATGACTTCTTGCAGCGAACGGCAGTCATCTTTTAAACCACGGAGAATGCTACAGCGTTTTTGTTGTTGCCATGCATGCTGGGAATTTCTCTCCATAGGGCAACACCAAGCCCCCGACATGTTGAGTGCGAGAGATATTTTTAGTTTGGTTAGTTACACTCATGCACAAGAAAGACGGCTTCCACGCGCGTGCGCACACACACGCGCGTGCGCGCACACACACACACACACACACACACACACACACTGCATCTTTTCCTGCGTGCTTGGCCTGCGTTTCGGTCAGAGGACCTTGTTGGCATGCTTGACGGTCCGGCGTTACCTAATGTTTTCTTTCATCGTTTCTTTCTGTGGGCGGCATTGTCTAGAAAAAGGCCGGTACTCACAGGGAGGGGTCGTGGACGAGATCTTTGAGGTTGATGCCACTGCGGTCCTCCGCAAGGTTCCGAAAACAGCTGTCACTCACTATAGAGAGAGAGAGAGAGAGAGAGGGAGAGAGGGAGAGAGAGAGAGAGAGGGAGAGAGAGAGCGAGCAATAAATTAGTACACTAAGTCACACTATCTAAAATAAAATACATGAGGGGTTTCATTCCAAAACGCTGCTCCTCGTTAATTAATTTTCATTCCTCCAAAGGTCAAAGGCATAAATGATTCCATTCCCATAAATGTTCGTACTTAGCAGGCAAAGGTTTCAAAATATCGAATATTTTTTGGTGTATTTTCCATAAAATCTGTTTCACTTTCATGCCAGCCATCAACTATTTCTCCAAAATGAGCAAAAAGTGACACAATTTTTGAGATTTTCATATCTGCAACCAGTTTCTATCCACTCTATTCACAGGTCAGCCATATTTGATTGATGTCATACTCGGGGTGGGAAACCCTACCTGGGAACATAGCAGAACAAATGCAAACTCCACTAGTCTTTGGATGAAAAATGATTTATTTATTTATTTATTGAATTGGGACAGTGCACATTAATCAACATATCAGCCTTACACATCAATGTAAATGTGCCGGAATTAGCGCAATTGCTAAATTTCATCCGTAGCTCCAAGGCAGGCACTCACAAAAACACGAGGCGAAGGTGGCGCTTACCCATAACGCTAGCTAACGTTAGCGGTCAGCTGCTAACTAGCTGTAAAAGTTGCAGTTTTAACAGCTATGGACGCGTAATACGATACAATTCGACCTAGTTGGTTTGGAGAAGAATATAACACAAAACCTGCGCTAGCGAGAGCTAACGGTTAGCTAGCTTTGACTCGTCACTTCCTGTACGCAGTGAGGATTTCCCACCAGTGACCGTAAATCACCAAAATAATGCTCATTTGGGCCAATTCACATCTTGATTTAAGCTGATAAGACGGATGTACTTGTATTCAAAATCTTGCCTCGTGCAGCTTTAACTATATCACTACTTTGTTGTCTTCTGCATCATTTCCCAGCCCAAGTATGATTTAAACATCAAACATGGCCGCCACATGAATAACTGTGCACACACTCTCTGATCACACCGAGCTGACGTGAAGCCACACCTTCGCCGTCTCCAACCTCTCTCCTTATAAACCCCCCCCCCCCCCCCCCCCCCCCCCCCCACCCCCCCCTCTGCAGAGCAGGTGCGAGCCACATGAGTCATCGCCGTGATCACAGACGGATAGAGTGACGGATAGAGCGAGACAGGAGAGGAAGACGAAGAGGGAAAAAAAAAAAAAAAAATACAAAGCGCGAGAGGCGACAGAAAGAGAAAGAGACAGACGAGGAGGATGAAGAGAGAGAGACAAGGTGTTTTCGTGATGTGACGGGGGGGGGCAAAATGTGGACGGACGGAAATAGACGCGAAACGAAGCACCTGGGGGTTTGTGGGTAGTGGTGGGGGGGGGGGTGTTAATTCAAAAAAGTTGATGCGCTAGTTGTAGACAAAACTGGAAATGTCATGATGTTAGTCCAATGAAGTGCCTTGACCCGTGAAAGAGAAGAGGGGAGGAGGGGGGGGGGGGGGGGAGAGAGGTTAGGGTGAGTGGACGGGTGAAGCCAAAATGGTGTAAAAATGGTAGAGGGAAGGAAAGGGGGGTGACACAGGGAGGGAGAAGAATGGAAGCGAGAGAGAAAGGGGACGAAGGATGAGGGAAATAGAGAGAAAGCGTTGAGCGAGGGAGGGAGGGAGGAGACGAGGAGAGAGAGGAGAGAGAGGCAGAGCAGAGGGGAGGAGGAGGGGGGGGGTGGAAAGAGAGAAAGGGATGAGTGAGGGAAGGATTTTTTTTTCAAAGAGAGAGAGGTAGGGGGGGGAGGGAGGGGGTGAGGAGAATAGGATTGCCGGTGGGGCAGTTCTGTGGAGACAGAGGTAAACAGAGTGCAGGACGTTGCTCTGGGCTCTGGCAAATAAATGGGAGAGTGCTGACATTTGCACACCGAGCCAGCTGAGAAAGAGAGGGACAAATAGAGAGAGAGAGAGAGAGAGAGAGAGAGAGGGAGAGGAAGAGACCGAGAGATAGGAAGCCTGAGGGAGGGGGAGGTGAGAAGGAGAGAGAGAGAGAGAGAGAGAGAGAGAGAGAGAGAGAGAGGCAGAGGGAGAGAGAAAAAGGGGAGCAGGCACGTGGAATACACACTACCCTGGCTTAAGAGGGGCAATGCTGCATAAGTGTGTATGTGTGTGTGTGTGTGTGTGTGTGTGTGAAGAGGGAACTTCCTTCAACACTGCAGTATTCCTTACAAACACACGCACGCACATGCACGCGCGCACACACACACACACACACACACACACACACACACACACACACACACACACACAGCCCTCCTCAGTCTTTCTCTCCCAGCTACCCCTTGATCTAAAAATAGCCGTTCCACTCTCCTACAAGAGGCAGCAACCATTCTGAACCAATCAACACGCTCTGTCAAAGGCATCGGCACCCGCCACCCCTCTTGTGTGTGTGTGTGTGTGTGTGTGCGTGCACGTGTCACGGTGCACGCGCGCGCACGTGTGCATGCGCGCGCACGTGTGCATGCGCGTAACGAGGGGGAACTCCTGACTCAAGGTAATGCAACTGCCCCGACTCTCGCCGGTTTCAGGGAGAAGCGGTGGGAGAAAGCGATCCCTTCCTGAAAAAAACAAAACGATAGCACAAAAAAAAAAAGGGAGAAACAAAAAGAGAGAGAAGGAGCGAGAGAGCGTAAGAGTGAGCGAGGGAGAGGGAGATCTGGCTGCAGTTGAAACTGGCTTCAAAGGAATATTAATGTGATCCTGTGCAGGAGCTGAAGACGGGGAGAGAGAGAGGGGGGGAAGAGAGAGAGAGAGAGAGAGAGAGACAGAAGTGAGAAGGAGGGAGGAAGAGTGAGAGGGAGGGAGGGCAAAACGGTGCGCAAGTATGCAAATATTCGTGACGCTAACATGCCCTCCCCCCTTTGGCTCCGCCCATGCACCTTTCCCCCAGGTAAATCTGCAGCTTAAAGAGGATGGGAGCTGCTCACCCTGTTAAACCCAGCATCCACCCACCCCCCCCCCTCCTCCCCCCTTCCTCCCCCCTTACACTGCATCAGCTTCAATCCCCCGTTCCTCAAACCCGCTGTGCGCTGAGCGACCTGGGATTTACTCATCGGAGCAGACGTCGGTTTAGTTTTGCTTCCTCACCCTCGGAGTGGTTCAGGTTAAGACCCGGGCGAATAAACCTGATCTCCGAGCGGCGGACGAGTGCCACTCCATCCCCCCCCCCTCCCCCCCCCCACCCCCCCAACCCCCGGAGGTCATGGCAAGCGTGGCGTGCAGACTGCATCAAGAGGGTGCAGTGACCCCCGTCCAAACCCCAGAGGGCGCTATTCCCCACTAGCACATACGACAGGCGGCGAGCTAAAGGTCAATCCTTCTACATGGCTGGACAAACACTAGGAGACTGATAGACAGACAGCTAAAACCAGACAGACTGTTGCTGGAGCTGAGACCGCTTCAGACTCCAGACTATGTGATGTTGCAAGTCTGTGATCAAACCAAGTACAAGCTCAATTTAAACTCAAGCCAATGCATTCACTTATGAAATTTGACATGCTGCTGCCTATCTGCCTGTATCAGCTTCTGTTGGCCTGTAGCATCATTGATGGTATCTCACTATATATACGTCACCATATAACCTAACTATGTGTCCATATATGGGCATCTTTGTAATTTCACTTTCAATTTCAAATTCAATTTTCTGGTATTTTTGCTTGTATTTACCTCCACCTGTGTGTGTGTGTGTGTGTGTGTGTGTGTGTGTGTGTGTGTAGGATGTCTGGATGTCCCCAGGCTGTAGGAGTGGGAGGAGAGCAGGAGGCCTGTGCTTTAGAAGCATTACGCAGGGCAGAACCATGCACACATGGGATCTGGATGTGTATACGCACTAACACACACGCACGCTCACGTGCACGCACACACATACACATGCAGGCACGCGCACGCACACACACACACACACACACACACACACACACACACACACACACACACACACACACACACACAGCAAGGGTTAATCACTGAGCCACAACAGATCAGGAGAGACTGGGACACGAGGGAAAGATGAAGAGATGACAGAGGAGAAGGGAATAAAGTGAGAGATGAGAGAGGAAAAAATTTCAATATATAGAGCGTGAAAGAATGGAAAGAGTGGCACACGGGAATATTGCCTAATAGGGGAGAAAAGGGGAAGAGAGAAAAGTAGACATAGCAAAAAAGATAAAATGATTAGGCTATGAAGCTCGCTCTCCCTCCCTCGCTCTTGTCTGGAGGTGATGTGCTGATCACAGTGCAGAACCAGCGGCCATGTCTGTAAACGAACTGGCTAGGTGCTGTCTGTCTGTGATACAGGTAGCTGGGTTAACTAGCAGACTAGGTGATGTCTGTCTGTTACACAGGTAGCTGGGGTAGCTAGCAGGCTAGGTGCTGTCTGTCTGTGATACAGGTAGCTGGGTTAACTAGCAGGCTAGGTGATGTCTGTCTGTGATACAGGTAGCTGGGTTAGCTAGCAGGCTAGGTGCTGTCTGTCTGTGATACAGGTAGCTGGGTTAGCTAGCAGGCTAGGTGATGTCTGTCTGTTACACAGGTAGCTGGGTTAGCTAGCAGACTAGGTGCTGTCTGTCTGTTACACAGGTAGCTGGGTTAGCTAGCAGACTAGGTGCTGTCTGTCTGCGATACAGGTACCTAGTTTGGCTAATAGGCTAGGTGCTGTCTGTCTGCAATACAGGTACCTAGGTTAGCTAATAGGCTAGGTGCTGTCTGTCTGTGATGGACACTGTCAGTCTGTCTGTAATGTAGTTAAATTGCTAGGTGATGTCTATCTGTGATACAGGTAGCTGGGTTAGCTAGCAGTCTAGTTGCTAGCTAGGTTAGCGAGCAGGCTATGTGCTGTCTATCTGTCAGCCAGTGGCAGAGGGGATTCATGGATTGCTACTATGTTCCACTCAATCATTTCCAGGACATAAAGCAGTCAGCACTCATTATCTCCCTGGGATCCCACGCTAATGGGGTTTCCCTTATAGCAGGTCCTTACACACACGCACACACAAGCACACACAAACACACACGCGCGCACACACACACAGTCTATGTGCACGATGTACGTGGGTATGCATTCACACAAATTCTTACACAAATGTCACACAACAGACATACGTGCTCGCCACACAGTCAGTCAAAGGCAGTAGTGCATGTACACACCCACGCACGAACACACCCCCACACACACTCCAGGACACCTTGCCCTGGATCAGCAATTTGACACAACTTGTGCTACAAATCATAGTGCTAGACAGTGCTCCTACAGTAGCTACTGCCAATGTCTGCTTCCAGTCCAATTATGACAGTGCTTATCTATCATTATGGCACTGTAGCCTGCTGCTCTTAAAAGAGGCATACAGAAGTCTAGCTGTCTTGGAGTGTTTAGGATATTATGTGGGGCTCTATTCAACAAATTCATGTCCATTTCCCTAAAACCATGAGCTATGCATTCATACGTTCCAAAAAGCTTTGCCTGTTACACTGTAAATCATCCTGACCAAATGCTGTGCAATTTATTATGTCCCAAAATTGATCAATATGTCATTAAATGTGCAGGGAAATTTTCAAATCAACCAGTGGGGTCTGCCTTCATGAGCAGCCCACTTGGCATCCTGTTCTTTATCTACTATCAGTGGGTGCCAGTGGCCCTCAAGCCCTGGAGAAGCTACTATGGAGGTCAAACGCTGGATTGGCCTGACATCTGCTGGTGGGAGGGACAACACCTCTGCACACCAATGAGCCTCAACCAAAGTGACATCACCGCCTCCCGTCTCCCGTTTTTACTGGCTTGTTCTGTGTCAAATGGAAACAGTGGGCCCCAGGCCTGGGATTAAATGGGTTTAATGATGAATAGAGGTATGGATCCGCCTCCAGATTGTAATGGGGTGGGGTAGACATCTTGACTAGGGGGGCTTTCGGTGCTACAACCCCCTCCCAGCCAGGAGGAGAGGAGAGGAGAGGAGAGAGGAGAGGAAAGGCAGAAGCAGTGGTGCACAAATACCAGCGTCTTAATTCCATGGCAGGGTAAATTTCCAAATTAATAAAGGCTTCACGGTGCTGGGTAAAATATAGTAACAGCAATAACAGCAGATAACCTAATCTAATATAAGCCCACCGTATCTTAGCAACCTTGTTAATTCTGAGAGGAGCAGTGGGGTAAGCAGCAGGAGCACAGCATCCATCATCAAAGACACACCCAGCAGCAGCCACACACACACACACACACACACACGCACACACACACACACACACCAATTACTCACACACTCTCAAATCCACGACACCATGCACACGCACATGCTATCTTAGCATCAGCCGCTATCTCAATCACACTGCGATGCAGATGAATGCATACACATGTGCGGAGCTACACGCACACGCACACACGCACACACACACACACACACACACACACACACACACACACACACACACACACACACACACACACACACACACACACACACACAGATCCTCAGGCTTACTGTAAGCAGCCAGGAGAATGGAGGGGGTGTGGAGCGGAACAATGGGATCCTAATCGTCGGGCTGCATTTCAAAGCCTCTCCCCTCTACAACACTGTTTCTAGATAAGATTTGAAAACGCTATTTATATCCGGGGGAAAAGGAGTCAACCAGCGGCTTGATTTTCATTTATTTGAAGTCAGATCTAAATTGGGGTGGAGTTACATAATGCAAGGAGTGCAACACTCCACCTGCTACTGCCGAGCCAGCCGACGCCACGGAGGAAACAGCCCAAAAAAAAATAAAAAAATGCACCGGGCCCACGCTAATACTGCAGCTAATAATTACGCTATCGGCTTAATAGCCCTCGCTTCCTACACCAAAGGAGCCCGGCTCATCCGTGTGGGTACAGCAGTGGGCCGGAGCCGCAGCTCCAATCCAAACCTACTCCGGTGTAGCCCGGCCAAAATCCGGCGTCCAAGCTGAGCCAAGGACAAAACAACACAGCAACAACATGGCCCCCCACGCACCAGATGTGCAGGGAAGGAAACAGAGAGAGAGAGAGAGGCAGCCCTGTTGGTTACAGCTGTGTCCCAGGCAGGCAGGGCCGGGTCCCTGGCCCCGTCTCCCCCCCCCCATTTCTCCCTCCCTCTCTGGAGAGGCAGCTCCATCCACCGGGATGGGCAAAGGAGGAGAGAGAAAAGGGGGCTATAGGGTGGAGGCAGACAACTCTGACAGGATTAATGGACCACTTCGCACTGGAGGAGAGGAGGAAGGGGAAGTGAGAGAGAGAGAGAGAGGGGGGGGGGGAGTAGACGGGGGAATACTCCGAGAGCGGGGTTGGGAGAGAGAATAGCAAGAAAGGTAGGGAGGGGGAGAGAAAAGAGATCGCTTGGAGGAGGGAGGGCTGAGAGGAGGGAGATCCAGAGAAATCGGGGGGGGGGGGGGGGGGGATTGGGCAGATGAGAGCGAGAGGGAGGAGGGACGGGGGGGAGAAGAGGGAGGTGAGAGGAAATGAGCAGTGCAGTCGGAGCAACCGGGCCAGAGAGAGTTCAACCCGAGCACCTCCCTTCTCTCCTGGCATGCAGAGACACACGGGCCAGCCAGGTGCTCGTGCAGCTCCTCCGCGAATACTACTTCCTCCCTCTCTCTCTCTCTCTCTCTCTCTCTCTCTCTCTCTCTCTCTCTCTCTCTCTCTCTCTCTCTCTCTCTCTCTCTCTCTCTCTCTTCAGCATCACAGAGTTACAGCCTGTTGACAGCGCAGACACGGCCGACGCGCAGACGTCGACACGGCTAACGCTACGACAAATAACGCAAACTAGATTTGGCTCGCCGGTTAGGATGGGAAACTACGAGTGGTGGGGGGTGGGGGGGGGGGGTTATGTACTCCTGCTAGTGGGTTTTTCCAGCTATATCTATCTGGAGAGCAATACTGAGAGCCTAAGGGAGGGAGAAGAGGAGTGTGTGTGTGTGTGTGTGTGTGTGAGAGAGAGAGAGAAAAGAGAGGCGTAACTGGAAAGCAAGGGGTTTAAGGAGAGCTCATTGACAGAGAAATGTGAAATGTGAGAGAAAGGTCACACACACACACACACACACACACACACACACACACACACACACACACACACACACACACACAGACCCTCGATAGGTCTTATTGGGGAAATGTGCATGTGACAGAGAAAGTTAGAAGGAGAGCGAGAGATTGTGCTGACCCCTCGGCGTTCACCCCCGGCTGCTCCCCCTGTCACTTCTTTCCCACCGGAATAAATAAAACATGAGCGAGGCAGAGCCCCAACGCCGGGGCACTTAGTCAGCAGCACCCCGGCAACCTACACCGCACACACACACACACACACACACACACACACACACACACACACCGTCAACAACCCTTCACCAAAACCCTCACAACAATCACCCGCGGACACACAAAGTCAAACATGCAGTTTTTCATCTTGTGCAAGGTGATGATGAAAAAAATGCAGCCCGTGTCTAAAAATGATCCTCGCTAATCCAGCCCAGCCAGCCCAGCCAGCCCACTCTCCTCCGTCGCTTCTCACACTCTGCACAGCACTCACCTCAACCTGTTTCTTTTTTTTTTTTTCCCCATCCAAATATCAGTGTGAAAAAGCTCCGAGATTGCAGCACCCCTGCTTGCCTGCAGCCTCTCTCTTATTGATGTTTTATTAACACGGCCATAAATATTGAAAAGACACTTACTAATGAAGCCATGGAAGAAAAGTTGCAGAGACAATTTACAGCAAGGGTTGGGGGGGACACAGGGACCTTGAATATGCCCCCCCCTTTTTTTCCTTCCCCATTCCTTCATTCATACGCGCCGATCACGTAAAAAGGTTGAGCACCCACGGGGAAGTCCGATTAAAAAATAAATGAATAAATAAATGTATTAAAAAACGTCATCTTTAAAAAAAAAACCACATCTATTTATTCTATTATTACTTATTATTATCGGTGAACGTTTTGTGCATTTGGTTTGGGTGTGTGTCTACGTTGACAGATGACAGTAGCCTGCACCACGGTAATTACTAAAGCAAGCACAATAAAAGTGATTTTGTGACAATCTTCACCTTGGTGGTATTCACTTCATTTGAGCACCACACTGACAAAAACATAAATCGGCGCCTATGCCTTCATCTCCCTTCCTGCCCAATGACCAGAATGCCCCCCTCCACCTCCACTATTCCCCTCCTCTTCCCCCCCCCCCGCCTCCCCTTAACATCTCCCTCCGCATCTTCATCCCTCTATCTGTCTTTTCCCTCTTTCACCAAGATCAATGGATTGGAGGGGCTTGACGAACCACCACACCCCTTGTGAGTATTAATCATAAATCACAGGCTCTAAGTATAATGAGGTCTATTTCTAATGACAACAGGCGTGATGAATGTGTCTGTGGCTCTGTGTGGTATTATCCTATAGCCCGGCAGGAGTGTGCACGTGTGTGTGTGTGTGTGTGTGTGTGTGTGTGTTTGTGCATGAGGGAGTGGGGCGAGGATGGTGGATGAGGTATCGCGGCTCTTTCCCCGTGTAGCATGACATTTCGACGTCGGAGGGCCCCACGGCTAGTCAGCTCTCCCTGGCATTTGCAACAGCTGTTTACACACACACACACACACACACACACACACACACACACACACACACATTAAAATGTGCAGTGTGCGTATCCCTGGGCGCACGACTGTGTGGCATGTATATGCAATGCATGAGTGCAGCCCTTTATCCAGGCGTGGTTGCTTGATGCCGTTGGAAGTATTTGCAAGGAGAAATAAAGAACACAGCGGTAGCGGGGTGACTTTAACAGAGGGTAGCTACATAGACGCTGAATACGAAAGACTCAGGGGTTATAAGGGCGCTGACTATGTGCTACCTACCTTTCTGTGCACGGCTCAGTTGTCTGGTTCTCATAACGCTGCAGCAGTTTTCACTATAGATCCATACGGGCCATCTGGGGATACAGGTAACTTGCCGGCAATGATAAAACTATCCATTCTCACCGGTTTACAGTCCGCTGCCGGCGCAGGAAGCCATGTGTGTACAAACTGACATGACTGATCTCATGACAGGCGGGATAAAATACGAAAACACAGACAGACAGGTGTACTTAGCCCGTCTCTCTGTTCGTATCTATGGCCGCTCCATTAGCCGGCCCAGGTACCGTTCTCTCGTTAGAAGCCGGAGTGGGCTTTGAGAGCATTTGTATTGATTTCAATAGAAATGTGCTTACACTGGCATCAATATAGCTGCACATTTTCTGATACTCCCCCCCGCCCCCCGTTAGAAGCTTCCCTCAGCTCCCCTTTGTCTCTCCCCCCTACTCCCTCCCTCCCTACTTCTAGGCTGCTGATGCGGGGAAACCCAGGGCTGCACCAGCGACCGCCAGGATTTGGCTTCAACGGCCCGGTACCAGCTGGGAGAGAGTCTGGGTGGGGGAACACTCTCAGAGCTCATTCATTTCACTTCATTCGACGTGACTGGAGATGGGAGGGTCGGAGAGCAGGATGGGCTCAGAAATGGATGGCTATTGGCTAACATTCGCAAAGGGGCTCTTTATCTGTTGGCTTTTAGGGCTCGTAGCGAAATGCATGCGTTGAGGCCTAATCAGATCAGGTATTGATTGGTCTTCATAGAGGAGGCTTAATGTGCTCCCCGCTCCTCTGTGATCTCTTACTCAGAGGGAGGGAGGGAGGGAGGGAGGGAGGAGAGGAAGGCGGCAGATAGAGGGATAAAGAGGGGTCAAGGGTTATGGTTCGGTTTGGCTGCGGCCGGGTGCTCAAGGTTAGCCAGCAAATGGTCATTCAGGATCAATGGCGGCTTTCCAATCAGAGTTAAGGGCCGAACGCACACAGATCAGGGGAATCATTTTGACGGGCGAAGCAAACTCGCGTCCGCAACCCTCACCCCGGTCAGGACAAACACAGTCTCCAGAGGTACAGCTGTCAAGGCGATTTCCGGAGCGGGAGGCGCAGCCATATTGCAAGTGACACATTGTTCACTAAGTGGAAAGTTAATCTAAACTGCATCTCCGCGGCGTTAGGGCGAGAGAAGGGTCCACCATGTGGTAAAGACGGCAGCCTCATCACCGCCTGGTCCACCGGGGCTGCCCTCCCCGTGACCGGCCCCCACTCCCTGCCCACAAATCCCATTTCATGCCAGACACGCTTCTGAAAAGGCAAAACAAAAGCCCGATCAGCACAGCTGCGGCTTTAGCACATTGTGCCGACAATCATCGTGAAATCAGTGGAACAAAGCGAAGCGGAACTCTGCGGCACCCAAAACTATGCAGCAGCACGCTAGGAAACATTATTGCCGATGGCGCGTCCGACTGTGGCTTCTGGGAGGAGGGGGAACTTCCTGTTAGCGCACGCTTGAAGGTCAGCGGCGATCTTTAAGCAGACATGGAGGAAGAGTAACAAGTCGATTACGTCACGTCACGAGTGGATTAAATTTGCCTCAGTAGCAGCTCACGTTAAAAACACACACATACATTGAGAAGTCCAGAGGTTCAGACGTCCAGAGGTTCAGACGTCCAGAGGTTCAGATGTCCAGAGGTTCAGAAGTCTAGAGGTTCAGATGTCTAGAGGTTCAGAAGTCCAGAGGTTCAGATGTCCAGAGGTTCAGATGTCTAGAGGTTCAGATGTCCAGAGGTTCAGAAGTCCAGAGTTTCAGAAGTCCAGAGGTTCAGATGTATAGAGGTTCAGAAGTCCAGAGGTTCAGATGTCCAGAGGTTCAGATGTCCAGAGGTTCAGATGTCCAGAGGTTCAGATGTCCAGTGGTTCAGATGTCCAGAGGTTCAGAAGTCCAGAGGTTCAGAAGTCTAGAGGTTCAGAAGTCCAGAGGTTCAAATGTCCAGAGGTTCAGATGTCCAGAGGTTCAGATGTATAGAGGTTCAGATGTCTAGAGGTTCAGAAGGCCAGAGGTTCAGATGTCCAGAGGTTCAGAAGTCTAGAGGTTCAGATGTCCAGAGGTTCAGAAGTCCAGAGGTTCAGGTGTCCAGAGGTTCAGAAGTCCAGAGGTTCAGATGTGTAGAGGTTCAGAAGTCCAGAGGTTCAGATGTCCAGAGGTTCAGATGTCCAGAGGTTCAGAAGTCCAGAGGTTCAGGAGTCCAGAGGTTCAGAAGTCCAGAGGTTCAGATGTGTAGAGGTTCAGATGTCCAAACGTCCAGAGGTTCAGGAGTCCAGAGGTTCAGATGTGTTGAGGTTCAGATGTCCAAAGTAAGTCAATTACCTCACTGTTCCCCCCTTTTCAGAAATTGCAAAGAGTATGGTCTTGCTGAGAGTAAAATTGGCCTGTTGGAGGAAGGATTAGTCGGTTGCACCACGCTAATGTCTTCTGAGGTGTAGCCTATATTGAGAAAGACGAATCGAACGCGAAGCCATGGAGGAAACAAACTCCCATGGATTAAAGTTACGACCCAAAATGTCCCACATGCTGCCAAGCTTTGTTGATGTGCTTGTTAATGCGCCAGTGGGTGGTAATGTGTGTGTGTGTGTGTGTGTGTGTGTGTGTGCGTGCGTGCCACTCGACTCCACTTATTTCCCAGGATGCAGAGGTTCACATGCACGCGCTCGCACACACACACACACACACACACACACACACACACACATACAGGGAGTGCCCCGGGCCCAGCTGTACTAATGAAGCAGCCTGTAAGCAGCTACCTTCATTACATTCAATCCTCTGGACAGTGTCAGCAATTACATTGCAGCTTCCCACTGTCAGAGCGTGCACGCATGCACACGCACACACACAAACACACACACATACACACACAGAGTAGGAAACATGTCCTTCTCAAGGCTATGGCTAGCTAAGACTGATGTAGGGAGGAGTTCCTGCTCTTCTTCTTCTTCTTCTTCTTCTTCGGTGGTGGGTGTTTGGCTGTTTAAAACCCCAAACATCCAGACACATCTAGCCGCCCCATCCCCACCCCACCAGCTCAGCCTCTTATGACGACTCACTCTGCCTGCCTGGGTCCCCCCACGCGCCCCCGTATGGTTCGGGAGACTGGAGCCAGACAGGAAGCTCCAAGGATTTTATTTTATTTGTAGAGCACTTCACTTGTCACATTTCACACACATCTCTTCTTCACATATCCCACCGAGACACACATACATGTACACGTCAGAGTGCAGGGGGCAACCTGGAGTGGCGCCCCCCCCCGGGGGAATCAGAGGAGGCGCCGTCTTAGGTGTGGGGGGGACTTGGATCGACCGAACATGTGACCTCCTGGCTGTTCTGGGTGGCGTCTAATCACCAGGCCATTCTGCTGCTCCCAATTAAAGAGGTCCAATGAGAGAGGAGCAAATGAAGGAGAGGTGGGCGGGACAATGAAGAAAAAAGAGAGGAAACTGAGTTGAAAACCCCCCCCCCCCCTGACTGGTCGTGCCCATATGCTGAGATTGAGAAAGCCGGCAGTCCCCGCTCCCTGTAACATCATAAATGATGCAAAAGGGCAACATTGCCGCCGAGCCATGTCAAGTCATGTCAATCAAATCGGTGCGCGCGGGCGTGTGCATGTGTGTGTGTGTGTGTGTGCGGGAGGGGCTGGGCGTCTATTAACATTTGATTCCCAGGTGCCATGATCTGAGAGGGTTTCGTGGTAGCGGGGCGGCGAAGAGACAGGAAAGGCATGACGCTGAATAATGGAGGAGGAAGGAGAACGGGAGAACACCTTGACCACACGCGCCGGGCCGGGGTCGGCCCATCAAACACACCTCGTTAGGGAGAAGCTGCCTTCCTCCATTATTCACACGTTACATGCTCCCCCCTCTTACCGCCCGCTCCCTCGCTCCGCCGCGGAGATGGAGGGAGGCGAGGCGCAAGACAGACAGCAAAGGTAAAAAAAAAGTGAGAGAGGTGGACCGAGAGAGTGAGAGAGAGAGAGAGAGGTGAGGAGACGGAGACAAAAATAGCAGGCGAGAAAAAGGGAGATGGCATGAAATAAAATGTGTTTTTTTTGTTGTTGAGTGGGATAGCGAGAAGGAATGCGTTTATATTTATCTCTCGAGTCCCGAGTCTCCTACCACTCATCAAACACGATTTCAATTATCATCGATATGGAATTGATTAGCGAAATTGATGTAAATATGAACGAGCCGATGGCGGATATAATTACTGTTAATATTCTGAATGATGCCATGCTAGAGCTCATTGGATATAGAGACTGGAAACACTGCAGGGAAAAGAGCTGTTTATTTCACTTGAGGTAAAAATAAATAAATAAATAAAATACCGGGGAAGACTGAGCATCATTACGGGGAATAAACTGTTTAACAGCATCCTATTGGACGTGGACAGCACTATCTAAAAAATAAAAAAAAATCACCTTGGCATTCGTCGGGCCAAAAATAGACGGAAACATTTCCGATTCAAAGGATGGTGGTTTCCCCGGAAGCATGTGTCACACATACACACACACACACACATCGATCAGCACATCACACCTGGACACAGCCGGTCTTGTGGAAGGGAGGGAGGAAGGGAGGGAGAGAGGGAGGGTTCTGGACAAGTGACAAGCCAAACGGGCACCCTGGCAGCGTGTCAAGGAGAGGAAGGGCCGTTGCCAACGGTGACAGCCAGAAGTCACAGGGCGCTACACCTCTTCCCGGCGGCGCTAGTCAAGCGTCTCGGCGGAGTTTGTTCTCCGGGAATTGGATGGGGTGTCGTTTGTGCGTTGAAACGGATGGGAAAATATAGTTTGCCTGGTGCATTGTGGGAGAAAATGAAAATGGTGCGTTCATGAGTTCAGTTTGACTTGCTCTCTCTTTCTTCATCTCTTGTGTCCCGACCCCAGACCCTCCCTCAAACTCCCCCTGCACCTCGGCCCTCTTTTTCTCTCTCTGTCAAACAAAAAACAAATGTCGAAATGCTGAAAATCAGACTTATAGAACCTGTTGCTATCTGGGCCTTAGGACTGCAACCTCTTACTCCGCAGGGGTTTTAGTCAACCAAGACTAGTTAGCTTAGTTTGAGTCTGAAGATTTACACTCTACTCTCTCTGGGTGTAAATGCACCCAAGGTCTAGTGAAGGTCCAACCACCCAAACCATCTCCAGAGGCTGACAGAAATGCATGCAGGCCAATGCATAAAAGTATGCAACAGACATAAAGGTTTTCTTGTGGATCCAGGAACCAGGAAGTAAATCAGGCAGCTAGGCAACAGTAACATACTGACGGACGGGGAACAAGCGATACGCGGCGTCTACTGTTACTGGAGGAAGTGACGTGTGCGACACATTTGTGAGAAGGGAAGAGAAAATTGCCGTAACATCGGGCGTAAATGTAATCCACCTAAATCACACCTGGACACAGTTCAGATGAGAGACGGCGGGAAAGGGGAGCCGTCTGAACATCGCATTAAGAAAACAGCGGGAATTACCTGTAAGCTTTTATGCCAAATGAGACAAAATGCATCAGATACACGCCGGGGGGAGAAATATCACGTCTCCACGGTAACAAGTAACCGAGTAAAACAAACTCCAGGAAGAGGAGGCATTCGAGTCAACAAAATGGTGATGCGTTGAGTTCACACAGCGTACGTCAGAACACCAAAACATCTCACGCTGCGGCCCGCAAATAGACACCCTAACCCTAACCCTAACCCTAACCCACGTCAGGCCACGGGTCGCAATCTGAGACGACGCATGGGGAGAGCAATTTCAAGCAAATTAAATTGGAGTAAAATTGCACTATTCCTCATTTTGCCGAGGACCCCCCCTAACCCCCCCCCGCCCGGAGGCCCCCTGGGGGTCCTCAAACCCCACTTTGAGAACCATTACACTAAAACAGCGGGGAAAAAAGTTGCAGATTCCCATCGACGTGTCACCTTTTAAACTTTTGGCTACGTCCACTCCGGGTGGACTCAAGAACGAGCAACTTCGCAAACGCTGAAGCGCGGTCCGGTAGCGTTGCCGGCAGCGCGGGGCCCCCTGCGTGTCCACGAGGAGCTCGCCGTGACATCAGCTCTTTAAGCCCGGCGCCCGGCCGGCCCGTGATGGATGCTAGATGCCGGCGAGATGACCTCTCCCCTGAGTGAAACATGAGCGAGGTGTACGTTTCAGACACCCATTAGATGCGGACTGATAAAAACGTGATGCGGCGTGGCGGCGGCGGGGCCCGCGGATGAATCAATGATTCCAACACCCCCTCCTCTCTCTCTATCTCTGTTTTTCCCTCCCCCCTTTCGCTCCCCTCCATCCCTAATTAACACCTTGAGCCAGGACACGGCATCCAGCGGCTGCAGACCTCAAGAGTGACTCATCAGTTAAAACCCGCCGCTGTATCTCTTATCTCCATCTCCATCGCCATCACTCAGCCGCTCCTCTCCTCGCACAGGTTATCGCGTGGCGGGGAGCGACCCGAAACGAAGGCAGGAGCGGGGGGAAGGGGGGTGGATGGAGGTTGTGGTAGTGGTGGTGGGTAGGAGTGCACTCGCTGTCTCTCCCGACAAGCGATTGGCCTTTAAAGAAAAAAAAAACTCAAGCAAGAGTAATGTCTCTGGAAAGCAAAAGGTAGCCTGGATTCTTGGAGGCTTCTCAGTCACGCTAGGTTTTTTAAATTCATTTCAAAAGACTTTTTCCAAAACGATATCCATTTTGAAAAAAACTAAAACAGACCTGAAGTTCATGGCTGAGTTCCTCTACAACCTGGAGGATCCAGTCTGTCAACTAGGTACCACTATCTTTTAAAAAGTATTCTTATTGTGCTCTCAATCAACCCAGTAAACATTTGACATTTAACAGTCGACGACTTGCACTAACTTTTGAATCTACGTGCAGACCTTGCGGGGTTGGACTCTGAGTTGCACATTTCCGTCCATCAAACGTTTCTCGGAAAAAAAGTGTCACTTTTTTTTTCAAAATACTGGAAACAGCACACTTCAATTCACCGCTGACACAAAAATAGAATAAAGCTGGGAGCTCTGCATGTCCGACGCCTGTTTCTCGAGCGAAACAAGATTAGTGCTGACACGAAAAAAAAGCACCTATAGCACAATGCATCCTCTTTGGCTCTTTTGCTTACTCCCAAAATATCGAGCGTAATCTTCCTTTTTTTTTTTTTTTTAAACTTTCTCTCTTCTGCCTGTGCTAGCCTCCTGTGAATATCACCTCAGCTGACTGGCAGACTGTTCCGGGCTGCTTCAGGCCCGGGAGGGAGCGGGAAGCCGACCATCTCTTCCTACACCTACGCAACCAACCCAGTCTGGGAACGGCTTCCCGGGCAGCCCCCGATGGAGCTCTTCTCTGGAGAGCTGACAAAGACGAGGCTCTGCCCCCTCCGTCCGCCCAACCCCGCCTGCCGATCCCTTCCAACTTTCATCCCAATTAAGGACTATTTACAGTAAGGGAGGATAATTTCCATGGGCTGTGAAAGCAGAGAGAGAGAGAGAGAGAGAGAGAGAGAGATGGGTGGGGGGGCGGGGAGGGGGTGCACTACTCAACGCTGAAAATAATTCCTTTGCAGTGAAGACTTAATTCTCATTCTGCGTTCGTGTCCCTGATCCTGTATTGTCTATTCTAGTCACGTGGCCTGCCTGCCTTACTGCTGTCCACTGTGACAGCCGTGTGTGTGTGTGTGTGTGTGTGTGTGTGTGTGTGTGTGTGTGTGTGTGATGCAGAGAGAGAGAGAGAGAGAGAGAGAGAGAGAGAGAGAGAGAGAGAGAAGGGTCAGTCTGTGTTCTAACTAATGCTACAGTATGAGCCCTACCCAGGAGAAGGAGAAATGGTGCTCAAAGGGCAGATGCACAAGCCATGCGGGTACATGCATCTAACTCGCTAGTGGCGCTACCATGCACGTTTCTGCACGTGACAGCCCCAAACATGGAGGCAACCATCATGCCAGGCTGCTAAAACTATAAAATATCTGGTCAGATGTTTTTTCCTGTCTTCATCCACTTCCCCCCCCCCCCATGCCCTCCGCTCCGAGGGGATCCCTCTCCAAGCGGCATATTGTCGTACAGATGCCCACATATCTTTGCAGGGGAACCCCTTGCCTAGCAGCCTGGAGAGGAGTTGAACCGTGGCTAGGCACACGGAGAGTTGGGTCGAAGCAGCAAAAAAAAACAAAAACAGGAAGAAAATCACGCTAATGGGTAGACACCCGCTTTTGCTCGGGGCTCATTCATTCCCATCCAAACCACGTATCCTCACACCACCAGGAAACACAATGTAAACATCTGTTTTGGTATTTGTGTTAGCCAGCTGTGGTGTTAGCTATGTCGACGTCAACCGGCTGTGAAACGGTGACCCCGCGCGGTATAAGGGCATTTCGGCGGCGTGGGTTCATTCCTGGGCCTGTTTTGTTGTCTGGCGGTGTATTTTTCTTCTTCCTGGCCGAACGTAGACGATGTGACGTCACATGAAGATATTTCCAGCACAGCAACGACGGAGGAAAAAAACATCAACGGTAAAAGTCAGGTTTTGGTGTCAGTCCCTCAGGAAGGAAGACGTTCAACAATCATACAGGGAGAAATCCATCGTAGAAGAGGAAGAGACGCCAGTTTCTCCACCGACAGCAGCTTCAATAGACCAGAATGCAATGCAGTCACAACACATGTGTTCAGTCAGGGCCGTGACTCAAAAAAAAACCCTCTCTCCACTTCTCCACTCTCTCAGACCACAGCTGAAATGCTCAGGAAACGTTCAGGCACATTCACCGGGAGCGGTCAACGGGCATTTTGGGAAATGTAGGAAATCGCTACCTGAAGTAGAAGCAGACGAAGCGGGTTGAGGGGAAAGTGGGTACAATAAAAAAAGGTCAATTACAACACTTCCTCACAAAATAACTCCCGGGATGCGTCGAGCATCCGCTGACAGATGACGCACAACAGGTGGGATTCTCGTTGAGGTGTGAAACCCTCAACAAGATGGCAGGTCTAGCCGTTCGCAAAGAAGATCGCTCCATAACTTGGCAGATGGACGAGCCATTTGGTGACAGACGACGGTGACGCGTTGCTCCTCGTCTTCGGGGTCAAGGCGCTCTGGCACGCTCAGGCCGGCCTCTCGCTGACTCCACTCCTGTTCTCCGAGCGAGGCTCTTTAGCGCCTGAGCCGCTAAGGTGAGCTTGGGACAAACTCCAGAGATTAAATTATGTGGAAAAGCAGATTAAATAGTTATTATCCCATCTGCAGCCACACGCACACACACACAGGCACGCAGACAAACAATGGGAAAACGAACACACAAACGCCCTCCGCACCCTGACCTCCATCCCTCTACACACACACACACACAGCAAATGGCCTTCACATGCACAGGCGTACAACCATGCACCTCTGAGAATTTGAACCTATTAGACGTTGTTTCACAGCACCAGAGGGAGACCCAGCACTCCCCCCCGCTACCCCCTCCCCCCAGCAGCCAGGGTTGGAGGGGGGAACTTCCACAAAGTCTCCCCTGCCCTCCACAGTGTAACTCAACGTTGTTTCATACCCAGTGACACGTGGACCGCTGTCAGCATAGGTTGTAAACGTGTTCTCTCAAACCAGACAAACAAATCGTTTCTCTGTCTCGTATCTGAGAAAAGCCCTTTGCCCTCTTCTATATGCTTTTCACACTACATTTAACCCCGGGCTAACATCTTTCTTAACCCTGGGTTAAGGACACATTTAACCCCGGGCTAAGCAGCGTTTCACACGTTTAACCCTGGGTTAACAAACCCTGCTACAAAGCAGGGTTAGCACCACTTTTGTGGTGCTATCCCCAAAATGCGGTGCTAAGAACAATAGTGTGAAACGTTGTGGGGTTAGAATGTAACAGGGGTTAGAATGTAACAGGAGTTAGAATGTAACAGGGGTTAGAATGTAACAGGGGTTAGAATGTAACAGGAGTTAGAATGTAACAGGTTAGAATGTAACAGGGGTTAGAATGTAACAGGAGTTAGAATGTAACAGGGTTAGAATGTAACAGGGGTTAGAATGTAACAGGAGTTAGAATGTAACAGGGGTTAGAATGTTACAGGAGTTAGAATGTAACAGGGGTTAGAATGTAACAGATTAATACCCGGGGTCAATTGTTAGCCCAGGGTTAAAGAAAACTAGTCTGAAACGTGAGATAAATTAAACCAGGGCTATTGTAACCCAGGGTTAAAGTTAACCCTGGGCTAACATATTCAAGTGTGAAAAGCCTACTAGATAGAAACCAGTGACCCCCCTCCCCCCTCCGCCGCCAAATGAAAGCATCCACCTGTTCTGCAGAGAGTCGGAGGATCACTTCTACTTAACAGAGGGATTTTGAGAGAGCGATCTAAATGTGGTTGTTTTGGGAAGCCTGCCTGCCGTCGATTCATGTCTTTCTGATAGACATGTAAGTTTGGAGAGCCGCCCACACATCTCTGAGCCTCTCTCAGTTGTTACAACCGAAGGAGATAGAAAAAGAGCAAAAAAAAAGAGAGAGAGAGAAAGAGAGAGAGAGAGAGAGGGAAAAATGTGTGTTGTCTGCCGCAGAGTGGAGCTTTCCTGCCTTTCCGGCTCTCCTCATTGGAAGCTCGATGCTGAGTGTGTGTGTCCACGTCTCTTTGAGGATGGGCTGGAGTTAACCCACACACACACACACACACACACACACACACACACACACACACACACACACACACACACTCAGCAGCCGGCATCAATGGGAGTTTCTATGGGCTGTGAATCGAGCTACACATCCGAGAGCATCCGTGGCCCATCCGTGGAGCGGCGCCGTATAATCATGCCGTATGGTCCCCCCCCCCCCCACACACACACACACACACCACACACACACACACACAAACCGGCTTTGTACAGATTAAAAGCCAGTAAATGCCTTTTGCAGGGAGCCAGGCTCTCTCGCCCCTCTCTCTCTCTCTCTCTGTCTCTCTCTCTCTCTCTGTGTGTGATCATGGGAGGTATGCATACAGTAGCTATATTTGGGACCTGGGGGGGGGGGGGGGGGGGGGGGATTTGCTAAGCTGTGTTTTCCAGCCAGAGCTCAGTATTAGTGCACAAAGACAAAGAGCAGAGCAGAGAGTCACATGCACATGCACAGGACACATGCACGCGTACGCTTTATACGTGCACGTGCACTCGGACACACACACTCGCGAACGCAAACACACTAAAGCCGTGTGTGTGTGTGTATGTATGTACATTGAACACCTGACATAGTCCAGCAATGCCCTCATGTGGGTAAGTTACCTAAAGAAATATGGGTGTAAAGGTCTGTCTGTGTGTGTGTGTGTGTGTGTGTGTGTGTGTAGGTGACGTGAAATAGTATCTCTTCAAGAAAGCAAAAACGCTTGTGTGTTTATTTCTGTGTGTCGTGGTGGTTCCTTGCCTGTCACCAAGTTGAGGTCATAGTTTACCACCTCATTATTTACCACTGTATCACCGCGTACACACACACACACACCGAGCAGCACAGACACACACACACACACACAAACACACACACACACATTTAGCCAAAGTGTGTGCTTGAGTGGTGCCCAAACCCTCAGGCAGGCCCAGGGAGAGAGAGACAGGACAATTAAAACTCATGCTAAACAGGAAGGAAACACTGACAGCTAGAAACTGGGCACGGAGCAGTCAGGCATCAAAACACACACACACACACACACACACGAAAACATGCACGCACAGATATGCACACACACGACACACAAAGGTAGGCACGGGGTAAAAAACACACACCGCAGTAGGCTGAGCACAGCGTGAGAAGCTTTCATCCTCTCCTAACAAAGCTCACATTTTCGGCGTGACATCTGTGACAAGTGACAGTATGTTCACCCCAATTATCCTCGTTTACGTTTTCCTACCACTTCCTCCACACAAATAAGCCATCCCATAACCGCCTTTTAAAAACACATTATTTGAACACCTCCCCGCTCTCCCCCCTCTTCCTCCCCCGGTGTGCCTGGGGGTCTAAACAGAGGTGTCCCCCGGGCCTCTGTCGCCTGTCAGGGAGTGGGGCGGTGGAGGGGGTTAAATGATGGAGGAGGGAGAGCCGAGGTCTCATCTCCTCCGCGGCGACTGAGTGAGTGGAGGAGTGGACCGGCTGACCTTTGACCCTCTCAGGGAAGGGAGATTGAGCACCGGTCCAGACCCCTATTAGCATTCTGCTCACACGAGGGGGGCCCCCGTGCCGCAGCAGGCTAATGGTGCCTGTGGATAGTAGATCTCATGAGGTCTGGTGTTAGGGGAGGGATCAGTCCAGATATGTGGAACATGTTTAATGGGCACGTTTAATGTCAAAATAGATCACCCCCCCCTATACCAGATGAGGGAGCCTTGAGTAATCCAGCCACGATGGGGATCCTTTAGGGGCTGAAGGCCAGGTGGAACGGTGGAACTCGCCGTGCTCTCCGTTTTCCTCCCCGACTCTGGTATCACTCCCTTCCTTTTGACGTTTCGCTTTCCCCTGACAGCGCGAGTTCCCTCCTACTCCGTATACACACACACAAATACATCAAGAAGACAAATAAGGCTGTCGGTCGTGTCTCTGTGCGCCTCAACATCGGCGTATGTACGCGGGACTTGTCAACACCGCGCAACAGCGAGATCAAACCGGCAATCTGTCACCGTACGCCGAGGATACAGTTGGGGATTCAACGTGACTAATGACACATGGAGACATGAACCCCCTCTAATGTGGCGTGGGCAGTGATCCAGTCATAAATAAAAAATGAAAATGAAAAAAGCAACCCGTGACCTCCAGTTGGTGATCATCACACGGCTAACATAAACAAAAAAAAAACAATATTCCATCTTAACACACCCTCTCCTCATATAACTTTAGTTTGAAAGGACTTACTATGATGTATACGCTGAATTCCACTTCACAGTTACGTCAGCCCTACACATAAAGTAGATAAACTCTGCTCCGTGTGTAAAAAAATAAAAAAAAATAAAAAAAAGCTGGGTAAACTGAGCTGAGGTGGGTTCAGCCTCGACTACAACCCTGGGCGCATCTATCCGATGCTGTGTTTACCGTGGTGGGGGCAGTACCGCACTGATTTGTGAGTGACGCTGGATTTCAGCACCACGGACAGCGCTCTCCCTCCATCTCTCTCTCTCTCTCTCTCTCTGTCTCTACAGCGGGAGGAGGAGGAGGAGGGATGGAGAAGGAGGGGAGGGGAGGGAGGGAGCGGGGTTTCCCTGGCAGATTTCAGGAGGATCTACAGTCATTCCTCCATTGCTACACATTTACCACCTCCATACCGGATCTCCATACGGAGGGGATATCGTACGAGATCGCGGCTTTCATGAAATATTGATCGACCCAGCCTCACCGTTACGTGTGTGTGTGTGTGTGTGTGTGTGTGTGTGTGGTGGGGGGGATTTATTCCTCCGGACAGCCAGCCTTCATCTTCATGCGTCCCCCTCTCCCTTTCCTCCCCCCCCCTTACCCCCCTCACCGCCCCCCCCTCCTTTCTCATTTCTGTTTCATTTCACTTCCCTATAATGACAACAGCCGCTGGATTCGCTCTCACACTGTGGCCGGCGGTCAAGAACAGGGCTGGTTGAACGTGACAAAGCAATCCACCAAAAAAAAAAAGCAGGGCCGGCGCGCAGAAACAGCGTCCGCCGCCTTTCACAGCCGCACATCGCATCCGGGGCGCATAACGTTTCCAGTGCTGGGAGAGCGGGAGACGGAGCCGGAGCCGGGGCCGCCGCCGCCGCCGCCGCCGCCGCCAAAAGGATGCCCGCATTTAGAGGAATGTCAGGAGGATTCACGCTGTATTCTGCCCACGAAACCGAGCCGGAGCGGCGTCCTGTGTCATGCTCACACCTCAATTGGCGCTGTCATTCACAAAACGAGCCACACATAAGCCCCGGCGTCCGACGGCTATACGCGGCGGTTTTCACAATTAACTCACATTAGCCGCTGTTCTTAATAGGCCAAGGATGCGCTCATCATCATCATCATCACCATCATCATCATCACCATCATCAGCATCAGCATCAGCATCAGCAACTGTCGTGAGCGACACTTCAAAAATCGCTGTGGTCAGCTGGGTGTCAATAATGCAATCCATACCGTGGAGCATGTTTAGTAGCGCCACAACACACGGTCAGCTGTAATTTCCAGCTCTGACAAGCAGATATACGGGACATGAATTATTCAATACACATAAACTGAGCTCTTCTTCGCAGGGAAAACGGCTCGACAAGGAATCTAAATGAGCGGACAAAACCCCCCCAATGCAGCGCCTACTATTCCCCTTCCCGTCGCATGAGCATCGGGTGTAATGTAGCCTGTACATGAATGCATACCGGTAAGAAAATGCAAGGCTTTAAATCAGCGTCGCCTTCAAGGGGGCTGCAAAAGCCAGCGAGAGACGGAGAGCTCGACATGTATGAAGATCCAGGCGGACAGCCGGCGGAAATGAATTCACGGAAATATGAGCCAAATATGAATCGGTCGGTGGGCATTTCTGCCTTTACCTGTCAAGACTCCGACCCGGATTTGGTGGTCGTGGTTCGTTAAAATCATCCCGTCTGACGCCATGTTCAGCAGCGCTGTCGCCCGCACCGAGAACTCACGGCAGGGCCAAGAGCCGATCGCATCGAACTTAGTGGGGAGAGGGAGGGGATGAGGAGGAGGAGGAGGAGGAGGAGGAGGAGGAGGAGGAAGAGGAGGAAGAGGAGGAGGGAAAGGGATACAAGCAAACAAGCCAGACGAGAGGAGTAGAGAGCCGAGCGATCATCGGGACACCTACAGCTAGGCGGGCAGGATGCGGGGGCCGTTTAAACCGCACACATCACTCAGCTGGCCGCCTGCCACGGTAGTAGTGTGGATCCCAGATTAATTCTTATGGAGACCACTATTGATTTCCTGTGAAGACTTTCAGGGGAGACAGACTAGTAGTGCGTCTGCAAACGCCACTCAATTTTCTCACGGCATGCGTTGGAAATACTGGAGGCCCCCCCCCTATAAGTGGGGGGGGGGGGGGGGGGTCCGGCGGGCCCCCACCCGATGCATCTAACTTAGTGCAGTATTTACCTCTCATCTTGGGGCCCATGTTAAGCTGCCCCCCCCCCCCCCCCCTCGCCCCCCACCTTTCCCTCCGGTCGTGCCTGTGCCCCTGCTTTGGAGATGAAAGGGGCCCCTGGATGGAGCCAGTGGCCCCAGAGAGGTTTCAATGCAGAGGCTGAAGAGAAGATCACAGTCTGACCTGTAAAGAACAAATGCAACTGCATCCCAAGGCTGCTATTTATAGACCGACTGCACGCTTCCATGCTGTATAATTCCTCTTGTTTATTCTCGTGGAAAGAAAAAAAAAAAAACGCCCATCCTCCCTTTGCTGTTGGGAATCTATCAATATACATAATTCATCAACACGCGTACATGAGCACAGCCACCGTGGCAAGAAATGGGATGACTCTTTTAGCTTGACTGGCTTGCTTCAGTAGCGCTGCCTGCCTGCGAGGGACTGGACCCGGGCCGTACCGTACAGCCAATGGAAAACACCGGTTCTGCCTTTTTTCTTTGGTGTTGACATGAGCGACCGGAGGTGTGAGGCGTCTGCCAAGGACAACAAGGAGAAGCATTCAATCTTATCAGATGGCCCGGACTCATTTTGGGATGTTTTCATGACAGACACACTTAGAGGGACTCGTGTGAGGAGGCTTCTCTCTCTCTCTCTCTCTCTCTCTCCGGCGTCCACATCTGTCAGCCTGTCGACGGCGGAGAAGGGCCCGCTGCTAAACAGGCCCGGTTTAATGGTTGAGAACCGGCGCACGCACACACACACACACACACACACACACACACACACACACACACACACACACACACACACACACACACACACAAACATACTGCATTCTCACACATGCATGCATGCACCGATACACAAACATCCTGACAATACAAACAGACACACACACCACCACCACACACTCCACGGGTCCAGAGCTGTTACTGTAGAGAGGAGAAAAGGGGGGAGGGGGGGGGGGGGGAGAAGGGGGAGAGGCAGCGGGCTGAAGACCCCATCTGGTGTGTAGAGGATTTATGCAGTGTGTGCGCAGCGTGTGCGCTTGTGCACAAGTGCGTGTTATAATGACAGAGTAATTACCTCACCGTTGGCCGAGCTGCACACTGTTCATGGATAGGTGATGAGGAGTCGAGGGCCATCGCCCCCCCACCTCCCCCCCTCCCCCCTCTCTCCCTCACCATCCATCACAATAATAAGGGGATCCCCAGCAGACGGAGGGGAGAGGTAAACGCATGCTTCTCTGTCTTCGCGGCAAGCCCAGGGAAGCCCCCCACTCTCCCCAAAGGCTCCAGATGCAGGGAGGGAGGGGGGAGGAGGGGGGAGGAGGAGGGGGGGGGCAGAGGACAGCAGCTTGCTCTAGCTTGTTTGCGTTACGCAACATTGGCGGCGCTTAAGCCTCCATCGCTACGCTGTCGGGCCGTGTGTGGGGAGGCGGTGCTATAGTGATCCTCCTCCCCCTTCTTCAGCGTACAGAGGCCACATGCATGCCTGTACACACACATATGTACATAAAAAGTGCCTTCACCCGAATGCACATGCAAACATATGTGCACAACGACTATAAATACATGGAGCCCGGCCCAGGCAGCCCTCGTGCATCCACGCAAACACACATACAAGCAAACACACTCACCGCTCGCACAGCGCATCACTTATTCAACCACAGAAATGACAGGGGAGATTTTCCGAATGCCGTTTTTTTTACTCCTGACTCCCCCCTCTTCTCCGGCGCTTCCCCCCCCCAAAAAAAGATGGAGCCTCTGGACTTCGGATTGGTGCGAAGAGGCGCGAGGGCCGAGAGGGATATCGCGTATCAACGGTTGTCATAAAGCACGCAGGACACAGTCGCCAAAAGAGCCATAAAGCTTTACTTCCACCCCAGCGAGCCCAGGCCTGCCGCCGTCCCCGGAAAGAAAACACCAGGCTAAAGTTGTTAAATGCACGATAAAGCGTGCAGCTGTGGGTTTTTACGGAGTTCCACTAAGTTAAACATCTCTTTATGGGTCCGGCGTTGTACCTCGTCATTTTATATGGGTCAGATATTTCATTGAATATCGAAATTGCATTCGATGTACGTTTGATCTGCAAACAGCGCGGACATTTTTTTTGGACTGCCGCAGGTAGACAGGGCGGAGAATCTTGATGTGTCACTCCTTCAACCTTCTTCAGCCTTGAAAAGGTTTCCCCCGCTTTTAATTAAGGCGGGAAAAGATGGGAAATAAGGGAAACTCACCCTCTGGGGCTTATTCTCCACTCTCCCATGATGCACTCTGCAGAATTCCTCACTTAGGTGTGACTCGATTGAAGAAAGGGAAGTGAGCAAAGAAAAAAACCAAACAATTATCCATCTACAAATGAGCAGCAGCCACTTAATTCAGGACTGCTGGGGACAAACACCCTCCCCCTTTCTTTAGAGACAACAATTAGGCAACAACACATGTTAGGTGGAGAGGCGCTTTGAGGAGGGTGGGAAGGTTGTAGTAGCATGGGGAGGAGGGGTGGAGGGGTGAAGTAGACACCTCTCATCATATCCAGGGAGGGAGAGAGAAATGGCGGGATGGACGTGAAGAGAGAGGGCAGACATGAGAAGGAAGGTAGGGAGAGAGAGAGAGAGAGAGAGAGCATTAGGCAAGGAACTCTGCCGAGTCCCGCCACCGTTACAGCGGCGCAGCGCATCGCCCCGGGGCCTCGGAAATCAAACCCATTACATCTGATACTGGATTTCTCTCTGCTCGGAATTAATGCAATGTGGACTCGCCTTCTTCTAAAGCTGGCCAGTGTCGCAGAGCATCGCTGCGCAAAGAGCTGCACCACGAGGAAGGGAGGAAAAAAAAGAGGACAGGGGGGGAGGAGGAGGAGGAGGAGAGCGAAGGGGCCCGGGGAGTCTGAGGGGACGCCGGAGAGGGAGGCTCAACTGCAGCCCGAGGGGGGTCATCTTCAAGATTTCAAGATTGTTTTTGTATCACGCCCCCCGGGGAAACGAGGGGTCCCGACCGCCATGTGTGTGTATGTGCGTGTACGTAAAGGGCCCGCATATATATTTATACAAGAGTGCACTGGCGTAATTAACAGACTGGCATTTGAAAAGCAGAATGTCAGCACAAACAACCTTGGACGCCAAACTACCCCGGGTCATTTTTTTTTTTTTCTTCTTTCCTAGCCGTGTAATTGGCTCCTAATGCAGAGGAGTTAAACATACGGATTTTCTGCCCTTAAAGCAAAAAAAAAATCTCCTTCTCCGCTAATGGGCTCGGCGTTCCCGGATTCCTGCCGGTGATTATCAGTCAGCCTGGACTTCTGGGAAGTTTTAGGGAAGCGGCGCCCTCTAAAGAAATGACGGAACGTGCCTTTATAGTGGGTCCAACCTCGCATCACGCTCTTATCAAATGTAACCGCGGACGATTATTGGTTGTAAAGCAAAAAAAAAAGAAAAAAGTGGAGCTCCATTTGAAACCTCATTTTGTGTGTGTGTGTGTGTGTGTGTGTGTGTGTGTGTGTGTGTGTGTGTGTGTGTGTGTGTGTTCCCAGCAAGCCTGGCCTTCATCTTGTCTGTAGTAGAGCGAAGGTAACGCGTCTGCCCGTCTCAGCTCTCATTCGCAGCGACACGTCTGATGTAATGTTTGTGTAAGCGGGCCGTGCTCTCCGTCCTGCACACGCCTCGCTTGACAGGAAGTGTAGCCTGCTATAAAGAACCAGGTTTGTTTTTTGTTGTTGTTGTTGTTGTTGTTTTTTCGTGCTATAAAAGAAGTTTTGGATGAAATGATTTCAATTAGTGGTAAGCTAGGAAACCTCCTGAAGGACCTTGAAGAGCTCCAAGCAGATTTCACACCTACTTCTATATGGAACCAGTAATAGCTCCGAACTAGGGGTGGGCGATATGACTAAAAATCAATATCGGGATTATTTCAAACTTTTACCTCGATTACGATTAAGGAACGATTATTTGATTTGTTTTGTTTTATTTTGAAATTGACCGGATGCTCTATGCCGTTCCTGTGTCTGACTTCCTGCCCGGCTTGACACATTCGCTCGTGGCTCACAAAAAACCGAAACGGTCCAAACCTGTCTGAACACGGCGTTACTGGACGGGGCGGAGGGACGTGACTGAATACCACGTAGTATTTTTTAAGGGGACAGTTCATGAACGCAGTATTGGGGAAAGTATTTGGCCCGTTCATTCATGGGAAAGTGATGTTACGTCTGATGTACACACACACACACACACACACATACACACACTGGTTGCTTTGCTAACTGGCGCTTCTAGACGTTCCTCGTTCTTGTAGCCTAAATAACAATCGGAATGAACGATTTTGAAAATTTGCCACGATTACATCATTAAATTCGCGATTACGCTTATAAACACGATTAATCGCCCACCCCGAATCCGAACCATTTCTTTGTGAAATAGACGAATAGGTGATAGACTTATACACAGAGAACCTGGACCCGTCTCTCCTCAGAGTGGAGGTGCGCTGTTGATACAAGCGAATCCCTTCAGATACACAGAAATGTTCCAGGCACTTGTGGCTG